>DWAJ01004823.1:0-12333 GCA_018238005.1 Eurema mandarina | reverse complement strand
ATGTAAAAAGTAACAATGTACAAGAGGCGGCCTTATTGCTGAATAGCAAACTCTGCCAGACATTTTTATCAAATTTAATCATTATCCGACTCTCCTGGATAGTCCGGCTAAGGATACTGAAGTTCTTTGATCACATATTAAGGAATGAAAGCTCGATGGAGAGATTGATGGTTCAGGGCCAGGTTGAGGGCAATCATCAAACCGGTAAACTGTCACGATCAAAATGGCGACTGAGTCAACATTAGTGCAGTGCACTCGATATGCCTCCAAGCGAACGAGATGGAAGCAAATCGTCGGGAAAACTAACCTTCACAAAGTTCACGACCACCTATCCATGTATCTTGTCAGTGCAACCACAACCACTCTGACAAAAGTGCCCGACTACGAAGACAGTATAAAACAAAGTCATTTTCTACTATCTATCCATTTCATACGCTTTGATTACAAAATTGCTATCCTTCCTCCAACCTTCCTTTTTTGACTTATAGTGGTGAATCCAGCTATAGGGCCGGGACGGAGGGGGGGCATAGTTGTCGTCAAGTAAGGGGCGTATTAAACAACTTCTAAATGAAGGGTTTTCCATTTAAAGAGACGATATATATGCTTTTTATGTAAGTACCTTTCTACTGAAATGATCGAGCGGTGTGGAGCAGCTGCATTCAGTGACGTTTTTAATACTCTTCCAGTCCAGAGCCACCGTGTTGATCTCCGCCTCGAGAGCCGCCAGACTTGGTGGTATCATGTCATCTGTCTTCTGAAAACAAATAAACACTTTTAAATAAACACTTGTCTTAGTATAAGAACATATTAATTCGCGTGACTTTTTCTCATCTCATTTGCATCGATTCTAAAGAAATTTCATTCCTGTAGGAATATTCTGATTTGCTGATATAAGTAAAGTTTCTAAATTTGATTAATATATAGGTTAGGTCTCGATTGAAAGAGAAACAAACATACATAAACAACATTAAGGACAACAACAACGAGGTAAACGTTAGTAGCTGCTTGCAATTTAACTGCCGCTGAATTGCTTGAAAAAAATTGAAATTAATTTAATTTTTAATTTAAATAAACTCTTACTTCTGTAATCAAAGGAATGCTGTTGGGTTTCGGCGCCTTGCTCTCTTTGAGGGGATGGTCATCGTTCGCGCACTCCATCTCCGATAGATTCGCGCCGGACTCGTATATGAATCTAAAATGTTAATTTTGTAACTATTAAGAAAACCGGGTTCATATGCATTGCGTAGTATTAAGGTCTTATAGTTGCGACTTGATTAAAATGTATTTTTTTATGGTTGTATTTAGATTAATGAAAAATAAATTACTGCCCCACTGTATTACAATACGGTTACCGTGCGTGTGTGCGTGTGCGTACGTGTGTGTGCGTGTGTGTGTGTGTGTGTGTGTATTGCGTGTCTTCATTGAGTATGTACAAGGTTTAACATTGAATATGTTATAATATGTGATTTCTTATTTATGTTAAGACTTACTTATTATCGATTTGAAGTCCGGCAGTCTTGGTCTCAATTTCGACGGTATCCAAGTTACCGTTCTGGTAGTTCACCACTGCATCGTCACGATTCTTATCCGCCTTCTTTCCCGATAAGAGTTTTTTGAAAGTCGTTATGCGCTGGAAATGGAAACTTAATTTCAATACACAGCTTCTATTGAGTAATGCAATTATAATTAAAACATACGCTTTACAATTGCGCACACGCCTGTACATTCACCTACAAAGATAAATATATATATGTCGGAAACTGAATATCTGGACGTCAAATAGAACCTATTTGGGCGTATTAAGACATTCAATTGGCACCTTGGCGAGGTAGTCGATGTGGTGGTGCAGCGCGGCGGCGTGCTCCACGGCGGCGGGCAGCAGGTCGGGCAGCGCCTCGCGCGGGTGCACGCCGCTCTCGTGCCGGCAGTACATGCCGCGCCAGAACCTGCGACCGCACGCACACACACACACACGATGTAATAATCTATATCTATACATACAATAAAATCGTAACGAGTCGCTGTCTGTGCATGGAAGATATATGTGAAAAAATATTATAGGAGACCTTTATTAACGCAATAGAACCCAAAACAATGATTTTTGGAATTTTTGTCTGTATGTTTGTTTGTACACGCTAATCTCAGAAACGGCTTATCCTATCTAGATAGGGTTTTCAATTATTTATTGTGGTAAGTTTCCATTAACATTTAGTGTTTAATTCGTCTCAATCGGTTGATAAATAAAAAAGTTATGGCAATTTAAAGAATCACGTTGAACTTGCTGAACGTTTGTTTATATGAAAGACCACGCGGACGGAGTCGCGGGCACAGCTGGTTTATACATAAATAACTTCCTCTAGCATATTTGAATAGGTATGTGTATGTCACTACCTGTTGTTATAAGTAAGGATACATACATACAAACTTTGATATACTAATCAACTTCAAAATATACGAAGCACTTCATAATGCAACATCCAAAAATCAACAAAAAAAAATTTATTCTCAAGTTTTTCAACTCAAATAAAGTTTACATAACTACGATTTGTTTGCATAAAAATACGGGTTAAAATAAATAAACACTTAAAATTTGTCTGTTACATTAGCTATGCTATATTATAATAATTGAAAAAAAAGATACAGACGCTGTCTAATAGACAAAACCGATAAATAGAAAAAACGGCAAAGCGTGTGTCATACAGTAAACTAACTAACTCGGATTTTAAAAAGTAATAAATTGACTTTCAAATTTATACACATTATATAAAGGATTTTGAACCCTATCGCACCAACAGAAGCTTTTTTTTTAAATAAAAATTACAGTAAATGAAAACATAACATCTTCACATACCTAATGCTCTGCGCGTTGAGGTCTGGCTTGAGCACGTCGGGGTGCGCCTTGGGGTTGTACAGCGGATTCTTATACTCATTCAAATGGCTCGCCATGTAGCCCCACAGAGAAAACGTTCGTTCTGACAATCTGGAAATAATATAATTTTAAATGTAATTTACATTTGTATTTTTCTGGGGTCTGGGTGTTGCTATGTATTGTATGTATTTACAAAAGAAAAGTATGTATATGTTATTTATTCCGTTATTAACGAATAATTTAATTCCAGAAGTTGTCTATAGGGAGAGGTATCCTTTATCATAAATCATCACATATTACGGAACTTAAGCTTCTAGTATCCTTTGACAAATCTTTTAATAGCAGCGATCCCGAACACGTACGACATACGAACCTTCAAAAGTAGAGCGTACCATTTCTTAAAAAGCCGGCAACACACTCGTGCTCATGGGCGGCGCTGATCACTTTCCATCAGGTGACGTGAGTGACATTCTTTTATACAAAAAAAAGTTTGTAAGTCACCTTAAGTCTCGCCTATCTTTCTCGCAGTTCCCCACGAAGGTGCCGTACTGGCACGCGTGCACGTGGTCGTGTAGCGTCAGCAAAAAACGCTCGTTGAACTGAAAGGCCTGTCCAAGTAGAAATACAATTATTTGTTCATTTATTGTTTAAAGAATATACGTGTATATATTAAATATTTTATATGACATATAAATATAAAAATAGATTGGCTTTGTTGTTACTATCCATTTCCGTTTGATTGTGAAAACAATCCACATGGGATGGCGTTTTAAAGTAAAACAGTAATAATTGCATTTGCATCAAATCTATATTTTTTTAACTAGCGATGGCCTTTGGCTTCACCCGCTATTTAGTACAAAAGTAAACTCATAAACGCTTTTACTATAAAACTACATGTGTATAATAGTGTATGGTATAGTGTATGGTATGGTGTATGGTATAGGGCATGGTGTGGCGTGGGAGCTCACCTCGGGCACCTGCCGCAGCAGCTGCCAGGTGCAGTCCAGCAGCTGCGTGAAGACGGGCGAGCGCTCGCGCGCGTCGCCGCCCACGTGCGCGCACCGCGCCGTGAACTTATGCCCGAACGACAGCCAGTCCTTCTCGATCAGCGCCTGCGCAACCACGTACATACTATTATTCTATCACGCAATTGTTTAACTGTGATAACGAAAGAGGTTTGCATTTTTTTTAGTTTTGTTTAATAACTCACAAATTTAGACTATAAATATATTTTATTAATATACCACTATATTAATATCGCGCTTTTCCCTCTATCTCTCACTATCTCACGGTCTCACTGTACCCACACAATCGCACACACTTTCGTCTTACACATACTCTATATACGACTCCCTCGCCGGCACGCACACGCTATCTCACTCTCTCACAGTCACCTGACCTGGTAGCCGTTGATGGTGCGGTAGTGCGGGTCGAGGCAGAGCGCGGCGAGCGAGCACACCTGCGCGGTGCGGTCCCAGCCGTCGCTGCAGTGCACGCACACGCTATCTCACTCTCTCACAGTCACCTGGTAGCCGTTGATGGTGCGGTAGTGCGGGTCGAGGCAGAGCGCGGCGAGCGAGCACACCTGCGCGGTGCGGTCCCAGCCGTCGCTGCAGTGCACGCACACGCTCACGCCGCTCTCCATCGCGCACGCGATCCACCACGACGTGTCCAGGATCGATCTGACATCGACATCGAGCATTAACCACATTCATATACCTAAATATAGCCTAACTAACCGTAGAAATTAATAAAGGATAAGAAAAAAGCTGAGAATCAGGAAACATTAGTATTTTTACCAATTAAAACTATGCAAACATCCCAAAATAGAGCATAATATGGTCCACAAACAATTGAGACCTATGTGGGTACTAAGTACACAGAGGGCACATTTGATAAAACAAAACTTACTTTATATGTTTCAGCCATCCAGACGACTCTAGCCCGCTGAGGAATGATGACATCGTTGGAGAGTTCTGTTCACAAGCTATAAACAAACACATCATTTGTACTTATAGTGGCAGTGTGAATATCAGTGCTATCATAGCTGATAGCCCTTTAAGAAATAACTTTTTGTGTCAGCTCTTCATCCCTATAAGTTTTGTCAAATTAAGCTCCCAAGATTTGACTGAAACCACGTGGTTACAACCAGCGCCATTAAAGAAACGTGAAATTCGTCAACATAATTAATATAAAAATAATACTCACTCTCAACAAGCTTTTGAAGACTCTTGCGCATGACGTGTATATTTCCGATACCCATGAAGTGAAACTTTATATTTTCGTAAAATGCTTCATTCTCGTAGCCTTTGCCTGCCGCGCGATTTACCATTGCGTTTATCTACGTATATAAAAAAAATACAATCACTTATTTTAAGAACCAAGTGCATTTACCAAAAATTGGTGGAAATATCAAATTGAGATCTATATGGGAAGTTGTCTTAGCACATAATTCTCATACGTAACTCAAAATTATTGCATTTTTATATATAACTCACCCTCGGTCGCGTATCCACGACATACATGTAGCCACAGTTCGGGTTTGCTCGACGAATCAAATCCAACATCTGTTCATCTTCCATACACCTGAAATTTAAAATATTTCAAGCATAAGTACACATGCATATTAAAGTTACAGATTTAAAACTATCAAGTATAATGTTGTACTTGTGATTTATAAAGAAATGCTATAGGAGGCTGTTCAACCAATCCAAACAGTGACTAACTGTTGGGCCCCAATAGTAATTCAACGTCAAGAAGTCTCGAGTAAGTCTCAAGCATTTCGCACTTCTACCGTTTTTTTTTTTTGAGTTGGACGAAAAAGGTCTTCCTTCAAGACTGTTCAACAACCTACGTCACAACCTAGTATTTTTCACAACTTTACTCACCTAGCAGAGAATCCACTAAGCGGCTGGCTGCACCTTGTAATAGCTGCTTTGTTGTGGTGCAGATACGCCAGCGCTGGCAACCGACCCCGAGACCTGAAGCTGGCGCTACCCAGCAGTACTGCTGTCGAGGCACGAGCTGGCACGTAGATCGCGCTCGGGTATGTGTCACATAGCTGTCAGAAAGTCATACTGTCAGCATCTTTGTCCAAAACTGTGACGTCAAAATTATCTATGACGCGACGCATCGCCAGAATTTACGTATTGATATTTCGTTTAAGCATCAGGTTGAACAAATTTAAGCACTTTTCAGTCGTTCTTTTACTGTATTACCTGATAGAAAGTGTTCAATGCCCAATGAGAATTTACAAGGTTAAAATTGTATTTCTTAATTGACTCAGACTTGTTCCATGGTATTTTCCCGTATATAAAAATTAATTCAAAGTCAAATTTACATTCGCTGACGCCCGCAGGACTCTAGGGACTAATTTTGATGAAAACTAAAACCAGATATCGATCCAACTTATTTTACTGTCGCGGGAATTACTAATAAGGACGAGACGGTGAAGTAGCCGGGTAATTTTGTCATAAGAAAATGAAAGATACACTACTAAACGTTTATTCTTAATGGGAGGGTCACTTAATTAATTGGAACGCTAAATGGACGAGATATAACATGTCATCCAAATAAAGGCTATTAACAATCTTATTCTGAACCTAACCTTTTTAATTTTCAAACTGAGATAGAGAAAGAGAAATTTGGCTGAAGATCTGGTTGAAGCAGATATCGTGATTTTTGATCAATGTACTAACCTCATACTCCTTATTAGCGTTGCAGAGCACCCAATGTTCGTTTGGCACATTCATCCTCTGGTATTCTGTTTGGATGTCGAAGAAGTTCCAACCGGCAGACTTGGGAAGATCGTCTGGGGTAGACTTGTAGTTGAAACAGTACAACTCCTCTACATTTACTAAAAGATAAAATCTTGTCAGAGTAGATGGTTAAGTTTTCATGGAAAACTTTGGGGATTAATCCTAAATCAATATAAATATTAATTAACCACATAAAATTTTGTTTGGTTGAATCGGTTATTATTTGTGAGTACACGTCAGATTTGTAAAGTGTTGTAGTGTATATTATTCAAATAAAAGAGAAGACAAATTAGATACACGGACGAAAGGAATTCTTAAGGTATTTTTTTAGAGGCAGAAATATTGATTACTCACCCGGCTGGCTAAGTCGAAGCAGCGTCTGATGCATTTCGTGACAATCCCTTTCTCGTGGTATTACAAAGAATACCGACTGGAAGGTCTTGGTACGTACTAGGAGCGGGGATCCCGTGGTGGTTATTGGTAACCGGTCCACTGATGATATGTGAGTGAGAAGGATCTGAAGAAATCATTGTGTTGTTTTATTATCTATATTATATACTAACAATTTCAGTTCAAGTCAGTATGTGCAGAAATCTTCAAGAATATTGAGGAACCGATTTCTCATTTTACTACTGTACATTATATAACTACACTATTTTATTAATGTTTTCAAACAGGGCGGTTAACTGACTCCTAAAATGACGTATCCAGTACGAGAAATATTTATCTTAGGTTTAAATAAAACTTTAAAATGATCCATTTTCACTATTGTAGACAAAGCTTAAAAGAAAACCTGCAATGGATCTACTTTAAGTAATTTACTATAAATGTTATTCCCAGGTCTACGTTCAAAGAAATATTGGTTTGTCACAAGAAAATAAATTCCTAACTGAAACCTATTAAGCTCCGTGAATACTACAAAATGTATTTAAAGTGTTCATAGGGATCAGAACGTCACCATTTCTCGAACACGTCTGAAAGTCAAACTTTTGGAATGTTTCTTGTCACTGATTCGCTTCACGAGTCAACTACCCAAAATATACTTGGTAAACTCAAATATTCTTACATGACATGTATGCTTTGCTTTATTACACAAGCGAAATTTATTTTTGCATAATATTTGTTATTCTTTTCCGCAAAAACTACCTAAAGGATTTGGCTCACACTTGGTATTCAATACATCATGTATAAAATTCATAGGTTTAATTGGATCAAAAACGGAAAATACGTGAAACGCGAGTTAAACCACACACAGTTGTTACCCATAAATGGAAATATCAAAATATTAAGTACATCCATTTATACTATATTATGGCAAAGAGCTAGCTTATTAGAAGACATAGCCTGGCGATATAATTGGTCATCTTTAGGAAGTCTGTCATTAAACACGTTATTAACTAATAGTAAAAATATTGTTCTTACCCATGTCTCTTTCCTTAGTTCATGGTCGACAAAGATGAGGTGCGTGGTGGCGAAATACAAAGTGCCTTTGGAAGGATTCCGCAAATTGTATTTATCTAGCAACTGCACACTCTCCAACTGTAACAAATAATTTAACTTAAGCATTTTATATTAGACTTAGTTCTTAATTATTAGTTCTAAATTGGGAAGATCAATCCAGTTCAGTATTCTTATCTCTTCGTCTTGATATATTCTGTACATTTCTTTGCTGCTTTATTTCCCAGAAAAAAATTAGAAAAAAACCATAAGAAGTTTTAACGATATAGGTAGGAAATGTATGTCTTGTGCATTAAGATTGGAAGATTGGATTTCAGTGCAGAATAATACATATATCGTATATAGGAAGGGATTATCCTCCGGGATTACCCCGTTGTGCGCTCTAGCTGTCTTAAGTTGAGAAATACTGATATTATTATTATTGTCAACTTATTATATTGTATTAAAATTATTAAATAAAATCAGAAGTTGTTTTACTTTCTCTTAACTTAACTTTTACATCACAGCATTTAGCATATCTGATCTGATTCCAAAAATTAATATAGCTTATAATACAGTAACGAAATTATAATTAAAACATGAAGAAAAACATAATATCCAGAACCTTAAGTAGGTTGTATTGGCACAACTATAATAAGGTTTTTGTGACCACCCTAAGCATGATATAATAATGTCCTGAGGCGTATTTGCTTAAGAGAGCTTGCGCGACCAGTAGAAACGTTTAAAGATGCCTTTCCTTTACCCAGTAATGACTAAGTTGCGGAAATGTCTGCGAAGGTACCCGCTGCGGTAAGACGGAACACAGTGTGGATTTTGATGGGCACAAGACCAAGTTCTATGTGGAAGAATCCTTAGCATAAAATGATAAAACACAAAGACCACGTAATTTTTAATTATTCTCAAACATTTAAAGACATTCTAAACATTGCATTATTTTACCAAAATCTTTCAAAGGCAAAAATATTTAAATTAAAATCTACATTTCTATTTACGAGATCGCTTGAAAGCTTGAAAGACAAAGGGCTTAGAATTCCATTGAGCAGCCATTATTAAAAAATCGCGCTCACTAAGATATATTGCTCTCGTGTTTATTCGAGATCGTTCGTTCTAATAGACCTGTTTGTTCTAGCTGAATTCAATTTCAAACAATATTGTTACGTGAACCTTAGTTTACGACTTCGACGACAGCGACACTTTTATTCTTGCTATCGAAACAACATTGTAAAATTGTCTGCGTAGGAATTTCCTAGGGAAGAGAGTAGCCACTTTTAGAGGAACATATTTTCTTGGTTAAGTTTTTTTTGTTTTAATATAACATGCTTATTTATATTTTAAAAACTCAATCGGATACATTTGGCCTTAGACTGGCTTGGCTTAAACTTTCCATATTGCGACTTTCTTAGAACATTATACTACAACATTACACATATATACGAGTAAAGATATGTAGAAGGTCAATTAATGTTCAACGAATATACCCTTAAAAGGATAATATATGTGCAAAAGTTGTATGAAGTTGTATAATTCGACCCTTTTCAAAGCTCTCCTATGGCAAGGTTAGAGTTATCGCTCCATCAATTTTGATGAATTTACCCTTTTAGTGTATAACCGCTGGTTTCTCGAACCTTTGAATAATTAATATAGTTCATTCATACCTTCTAAATTAAAAGGTATAATCTTTTTTTCGTTACAATAAAACTAACATTATAAATGACTAGCAGTTTTTCCTCGCGGTTTTGTCCGCGTAGTTCCCGTTCCCGAGGGAATTTCAGGCATTCCTTTCTTAGTGCACCTCTACGATACCTAAGCCAAAACCCTTTTAAATTTCAAGTGCCTACGTTAAGCCGTTTAGGCTGTGCGTAGATATGTCGTCAGTCAGTCAGTTTCTACTTTTATGTTTGATAGATATGTTGACAATGTTTGAATATTTCATTGCAAATAGTTGATTTGCTCCTAAATTATTTATTGTTTAAATTATTAATTTCGTTCGACCAATAACAACTTGGCTTAGTAACTTGGGTCTTAAACTAGAATTATAGCCCATGGGAACTTGGCACCGTCAAGATATCAAACTTCA
Organism: Eurema mandarina; assembly: GCA_018238005.1. Lineage (NCBI taxonomy): Eukaryota > Metazoa > Arthropoda > Insecta > Lepidoptera > Pieridae > Eurema > Eurema mandarina. The sequence continues at coordinate 2,171 of DWAJ01004823.1, read as the reverse complement.
TTTTTAAAAACAAATGTTTTACGGTTAAAAAAAATAATATTATTTACAGACAAGAGAAATTAATTCACGGATAATGACCTCATCTGTCTGTACCAAACTGTCAGAAATAAAACGAAACGGTGAAACATTATCCACGTCTTTAATTAATCCTGACAAAATATATTGATCAAAAGTATTGTTGGTGGGTAAACAAAGGTTGTATATCAAAGTATATAGAAGCAACATTATATATAGATAAGGTTTGAATTTCTGTTGAAATAAAACAATTCTAACTCTTAACACTTCGTCTACAGTTGTATGTTATAAATAAATATATTACGAGTAAGTTTTTCAACAGTTTAAATTGTATTTTAGTAACAAAAACGATTAGGGAATGTTTGAGAAATAGTAGAAATAGTTAATAAACACAAAATTATTTGGATTTTTTAAAAGCGATCGATTTTAAACAGCGCGGTCCTCAGTTAAATAAATTAATAATAATTTAAAGTATTAAAGTAAAATAAATATAGAAATGACATTCGTGATAACTGTTTAAAATGACAAGATAAATCAAGTCAAGAGATTCTAGACACACTTACTTTAGCATTTCTTTAAATTAAAAATGATTATACTGGGCTTCCGTTTTATAATTTTCTCTATTTCGTGCTGATGCTTACAACATTTTCACACGCTTTCGCATTTATAATATTAGCAAGTATTCTAGACTTGATTTGACGGTAAATTTATGTAACTAAGAAGACACCACTAATGGTCGCATAGTCAAAATATAACTATTATTAAAAATAACAAAAAATATCTGAATACCTGTTATCGAAGAAAAAGAAACGAAAAAAATAAGTTTTAGCATAATAAAATTATCCAATACATAAAGAATATTGCGTAACAATTACGTTTAAGCTGAATATTATATGTACAATTTGCTATTACATTTTGCAGCCCAAGGGAAAGCTCTAAAAGAAAATCCTTCGCTGTTTTAGTCTCCGTTTTTAGACCCCACTTCGGTCTTGTTATTAAGAAAAGAAATACATTTCGTTTGATGATACAAAAACAGACTTTGCTAACCCTTAGTCTGTTTTTCTAATAGTAGTACCTTAATATCTTCAAATACAGTACCTGAAGAGATATTAGGTTATGTCAAAGCTAAAGTATCTAAAACTTTCCACTATACAAAGAAATCACTTGTCCACAACCTTAGTGATAATATACCGGCCTTATTGGCCCTATATTACCGGGTTTAGAAATAAATAGAAAATCAAAATCAGACTCAAAAGTTTCAATCGCTACCTTTTTCATACTTCAATCACTCACAAACATATTCTACGCATAACATATAATACGTAAGACATATACCAGATGAATTCACAAATATGTACACGCGTTAATTAACTACGCTACAGGCCAGACTCGTTTTTGGTCCACGCAACGTACTTATTGTTTGAACGACAAATTCTCTGTGGCATTGTTATACTTACGTCCCTTAAATTTATTTTCATTACGTTGATCCCGTGTTTTCATTTAAGAAATTTCATTTTTCTGTCAGACTTATGAAACATGTTAGGCTTACCTTACGTGGTATAGCACCTTGGTGTTTATCAGTCAGTAGATATTCTTTTATTTATTTGTCTTTTACAACTATGCCAGTATGTTCAACTATGCGTAAAACTATTTAATCAAATAAGATCTAGTTTTTTTTCTACCTTCATATTCTACTGTAGCGGCTCAATTACGCTAATAATAATTGGGACTTAAATGGAATAAAGTCTATTTAATTGCTCTGTACCAACTGCCAATACATAGTGCTCTTAATGCTAAATACAGAATACCATATATAGGTTGTGCACACGGCACACTACCAATGATTAATTTACTATCATTTATTATATTTTCTACCCTTAACATATTTTGCCATACGACCGGCTTTTTCCGAATTCTGGGACTTGGCCAAAATCTAAACAGAATTAAATAAGATTAAGTCGACAAAATTTCACGGTCCCTTTATAATTTTTCGCCGGCACAACTTTTCCATTCGTACATAATATATAGGCACCTCAGAATTCTCGATTTGACTCCGATAAACAATTTTATTACAAAGCCGAGATCTCGTAACTTTTGCAATTTGACGCTCTTAAAAGTTTCATTTATATTGAATGAGGATGAAGACTCGCCTAAAA
>DWAJ01004822.1:0-12335 GCA_018238005.1 Eurema mandarina | reverse complement strand
TGAAGAGGGGAGACGAACTGGACGTACTCCTGATGGTAAGAGTAACGCCAGCCCATAGCCAATGCAGTGCTACCCGGAACTTTGCTATAAAGCCCAACTCCGGGCAGGGGTGCACTACACCGACGCTCCCCACTTTGAGTCATTTGACTTTTACCATCTTAGCCTTGTTGCTTGCTGTTACTGAACATAGAAAAATTTTTTTACGTGGTTATAGGAATACAAGTATGCACACGTTTCAACTGCATTGAATTGTAGGTAGCTTAAATAAATTAGTATTTCACATAAATAAAAAAAATTACCAAACAAGTATGCAGATAGTGTTTAGCTTTTGCTCCCTACAATGTAGTAGTTCAGTCAAAATGTGTTCACATTCCTACTTAAGTTGGACTAATTGAGTTGCTTTTGCAAATTAGGTACACAATTAGTGTTATTACATTTACATAACGAGCGACGTTTAATAACATTCATTTATCATTTGAACTCAGATAAAAAATGCGCGGCTTTTGTGACTAAACACGTATGTATATGTTGTCTATTCGAAACATTTATTTATATACGTGCTAGTGGAGAAGTAATCGCATCGACGGGCTTAACAATAAACGTATGACGACTATAACGAAACTTAAGAACATACTGACGAATTTCCAAAAAAAACTTCTATTTTCTCAATATCTTCTAATTTCATTTATCAAGTTATTCTAAATTTTTAATAAAAGATCTAAGCCTATGTTCATCCAGTAGTTCATGACTATATTTGTTACGTATTTTATAAGAATTTGTCCAGTAGTTTTAGATACTATTCTATTTAAACAAATAATCAAATCTTTCCTCTTAATATACCTAAATAGTAACATACTTTTTAATATATACATAATACATATATCGAAAAGTATAGATATGTGCTATTATGCAGTGTAAATTGACACTGGTTATTTGCGTACGTGTCTCTATTAACAGTTTCAAAATTAAAGGAATTAAATTCACCATTCACTATTATTGAAAGTAGATTACGGGTTTGGAACTATCATCCCATTGTGTAATCAAGTTGATATAATTTAAAAATTGGCCTTAGTGTGTTTAGAGTTCCGAAGTAATTCATCATGAATTTCGTTATTGTTGTATGAAGCTTGCCGAGGAAGTGAATTTTCAAGTCGAGACTTTATCACTGAAAGACTAGCAAAGGTATGTAGTAATCTGTTATATTCAAAGTTGAAAAAATCATAATGAACTAGTACCATTATCATTATTATTCAGATATTTCGAATGAGGCGTTTAGCATTTAGATTAGGGGCGAGATGCATTTCCAGAAAAATGCGTTTCAGTATTAAGTGTATAAACCGAAAGCATACTAAATAGAATTATTTAATAATATGAGGCGAACTATAGAAAAAAAACCATTCGTGCAGAGGAAGTCCCCCAAAAATATATTTTTCGTTATTTAAATTTAGCAAGCAAAAAGCAAAAAGCAGAGGAGAGAAGAGGTGTATTGCTTTTACATTCGTTACGTCTGTATATGCAAACGACTTTAAGGTTTGTTATTACATATATATATCAATCGTACATCATCACAATTGTAATTACCTTCTAAAGTTTTCCAAACTCAATAAAAAATAAAAATATTTTTCATAGAAGGCAATTAGTCAATTTTGTTATAAAGGCCCACTATGCGACTCTTTTGTTCTGAGGTTGATTATTAGCTATTAAAACAAAAGTTACTTATAAACTCTGATTCAGGGTTATTCTTTTTGTCGTTCTACTTTTTAAATCAAATTTCTAATAATTGTTTGTGTACGTTTTTTAAACTGACTAACTATACATAGAGTCTTGTTTATAAAACTTGGTCGAGGGTTTTACAAAAGAAGATTATTAAGGTTTATCAAATTCATTAACAACGAGTCTGTAAATTTCGTCATTAAATAAAAAAACAGCTAATTGCGTAGACGTTGCCTCGTTTGCAATTTATTTAGAATAAATCCAAAATAAAGTCTGATCTTTGTGTTTTGCACGTGTCCCGTACCACCTACACAGCTGTTTTTTTCTAAGCCTTAGCAACCGCCTCTAAATTTTGGTTCTATTTATTACAAGTAATTGGGACAAATCGTATTCATAATTTTCCATGCTACTATAGAAAATGTATCAATTTCCCGCTAATAAGCGATCAATTTTCGTAATAAGTCTGTGGGCACTGATAAGCAGAATAAATATAAAATCAAATTAGAAATGATTTCTATTGAAACGTGGAGATTTATCTTTTTTATTAATTCGTATTATTAGGTAACTATAAAATACGGTTAGTTCAGACAATTTCAATCAAAATATTTTCAATTTTACAGAAATAGCTTCAGGGTAAAAATTACATTAAAAGCATTAAAAATATATACTACAATTTAAAACAAGTAAATCCCGAGAGAAGATTTTATTGCAATAATAAAAAATATTACAGATTCAACCTTTAAAAACGGATTCAAAATATAATTTCATATGTTTCATATATTTTAAACGTATTCAACCTGAATATATTTCATAATAACAATGTTTAAACACAAGTTGTGAACCAACTGCAAGGTAAACCGATTTACATGCTTGCTTGTATTTTGCAATTTTAATTTTTAGTTGCATTAATACTTGCTCACGGTGCAATGAAAATTAAAAAGCTCCCGAAGCTTTCCACTTGGATAATTATAGTGAAATCATATTTTTCGGAGGTGAAGGCAGAGGGATTTTATATTGTCTTACATTTAATGCACTCAAATTATTTTTGTGCCTGAATCGATGCTAGTGAAATAGTCCAAATACGCAAAATTTATTTTAATGATTAGTGACAGTCGTTTTTGGTGTAAGTATTTACAAGATGCTAGCGAATGACGTCACATCGAACTTGCTTTATGTGACGATCGCGTGTCTCACGCACCATTCGCCGCCTCAACTTAGAACATATTTTATCTTCGCTTATGTATAATCCTATTTTAAACAAGATTATACTAATTAAGGGCTAATGGCCATCGTGTTTCAAATATGATGTATATTCTGTATTAAATTAAAATATTAAGCACAACTGGTTTCTATTAATTGCTTAATAAAATCACAAAAGCAGCTTGAAATGGTAAAAACTATATCACATTGATTTTGAGAAATATCTGTTAAACGAATATATACGATAATTTTACTTAAATACGGGGTCTGCAAAAAAATTGTCTCATATTCTTCAACTACTGCGGAAAATAAAGCAGTAAAGTTTTAAGAAAGATTTCTGGTAGTATTACTTAGGTATCCTTTAACCTTTTAACTAAAAATATATGTGTCGAATAAACACATCATCGCCAACTCATAATTTACTTTAACCTTATTTATCTCAGTAAAAAGTGTGTACGCAATGTTTGCGTAACTGAAACAAATCTTAGAACTTACCTCACTATTTTCCGCGATGGGATGTCGCCTTCGCAGGCTAGAATCCTGGTATCGCGAGGGCAAGACTGGATCTTCTCCTGACACTGCCCTTTGATATGACAATCTTCTTCCTTTGATGTCAGTTCTTGCCCCATAAGATTCGTTCTCCGGTATACAAGAGAAATCTTGGTACGAATGGCAGCTCTGTATCTCTTTAGATTTCTCGTCTTGGATAATACGTCTGAAGTAATTCGTAAGTCCTTCGCTTGCAACCCAGGTTACCCTGATAGACAAGTTAAAATATTTCGTTTTTAAAATAACTTAAGTAATGTTTTAATAGGTAAGTTTTAACATTTTATATTTTAAAAGACGAAACAAAAGAGATGAAATACTTAATTTTTTACGCCATAATTCTTAAAATGTAGCCAGTACGTATTCTTTGACGCAAAGGTAAACTCGAGAACGACGTCAACCGCTAAGTAGCTTACAATGCAACCGAGAGTCTCGCTCTAACAATATGTTCCTTACTGGACTCTTACAGAATAAATCTCCTTATACAATTAAAAAAATAGGTCCTGTATATAACTGGAAATAGAAAACTTGATATAATACTCTAACAAGATTTATGTATTGTTTAAAACCATACGTATAATGACTTGTTATGCATAATAACTTCTGGCTCAGTTTGCGTACAGTAATAAGAGTATTAAACAAACACTGTTGGTTCGCTCAGCTTTCAAGACAGGAATCTTCTAGATTGACTGCAATTATCTTAGTTTCTACTCAACCGCATCTAATTCAATAAAGCGCGAAGCACTTCCCCTTTAATTATCCGGGCTTTAAGTTCTAAAAATACGTTGTTAGTGCAACTGGGTTAAAAGAAAGTAAATGAATTTAATCATAGAACGAGCCATTTTAAAATAAAAATAAAATGCTACTTTCACATATGTAACTAAATATCTTGTAGCGTTTTTTCATAGTTTCTGTCCCTGGCATAGATGAATTATATTCTTGCGATACGTGAAATATTATATTATTTAAAATTAATATAAAAATCACTTCCCACTTCTCCAGAAAAATAATTTTATGATTGTCAAAACCGCAATTCCGCTCACGAATAGTCGTATGAGAAAGTGTTGGAATCTTTTTTTTTTAATTTAGTAATAACTATTTTTTAAAACTAATTATCTAATTATAACAACATACATACTTACATTATGTTTATTTTATTTTAACTACAAAATTTACCTTTCTTTTTAACGTTTGAGCGAGAACATTTTTTGCAGAACAAAATGGAAGAGTAAATATTTTTTACGTTCCATTTATTTATTTAATTACTTCCCCAAATTGTGCTCTTCGAATTTTGACCAAGTCATTTCTAGTGAACAATTGACGAGATACTTTAATGCACTTATTATATATAACACATTCACCTGTTAGACCTAGAGGATTTTCGTTTCAGTCGACTATTAGACGAGTCTAGGCCGGAACTCATTGAAATAGCGCGTGACTTCAACATCGCCTCCTGTAGATACGCTTCGTTTAAACCTGAAATTGTAATAAACGCTTTTCAGCTTTTTAATTAAGGCAAGGCCCACATTGAAAGGCACATGATGTTATATGATCTGCATCGTTTTGAGCGAGTGGCCCACATATTTTAATCATCTTTGCTTCCGCTACCCTTTATTATTATCTTTGTATCTCTATTATTATGTTCTTACCTCAAGATATTCATTAAAGGGCTACAGAGGCTACCCGACCGTATATTTCATTCAGGATTAATTGTAATGTATGAATTCCATACAGTGACTTCGAAAAGGAATTACTTTTTAATATAACTAAAATAGTGACCTCTGTAGCTATAAAACTTTGAATTGCACAGAATGCTCGCTGTTGACCGCAATTCTATTTAGAGTCTTTATTTTAAAATCCTTACATTAACTCATAAATCTTCGCAAAAGGGCTTGCAAAATTCGAAACATTTTAATTTTTAAGATAATAAATTTCTTATTTAAGGAATGTCTTAAACGTTCATTTAATATTGAAAAGAATACTTTACGTGTAAGGAAAGTGTGATAATGAAGTCTCTCATTCCGTTATAGCTGCTAATTGTTCTGGTTGAAGACTGTTTTGTCTTTTCTTCGAAGGTAAGGAATTTTTAAAATTAACATGTTACTTACTATGCACGCTGTTTGAAGGAAAGTCACTTAAAGTCTGACTATCTAAGCCGTGCTGACTTCCCGAAAGGCTGGGTTCGGAAGGCTGGTCTGTGTAGCGTGAGTTCTGGCATATTGATAAGCTGGACGCACTTCGGGTTATGGTTGATGACGAATTTAGACTAGCGTTACTACTGCCTTGTCGTATTGGCTATAAGACAAACAAAATTATAACATAATTGTTAAGGATATATTTAACAATTAAGTAACAATATATAATTAACATACAATAGTGTTGTTTAAACGCATAATATTGTTAATCATCCATCGCGTTATAACATCTAATGGAGACGTAAAACAAACAACTTATCGAAAATAAATCATTGTGGTTTAGTTCAACTGTTCTAGATTTCTTGCTGCGTTCTAATCATAGTTTTGGGTATCCAACGAACGCAACTAGTGGAAATAAGAAAGAACTTCTTTGTCGTCAGTTGAAATTTACGACAGACCAACAATTTAGTAGCGAAATTGTTATATGCGGTAGGAAGACCAATCAATATATAAAAATTCATTATGTATGCTTTTTGACAAACTAAATCGAAAGGCAAAGCTGCTTTCAAGTTGCTAAAGTTTTAAAACTTAATGTTATAGCAAGTTCGAGACAACTTCAAAGACACTTAGAAAAGTAGTTGAATTTTAAAAACGTTATCGGAACTTTTTTAAAACAAAATAAAATATGAAATACTGCTTTATCACAGAATAATTTAGAGGTAAATTCTATTTGGGATTGATATATAAGTTATAATGGTTGAATATAATGGTTGAATTATAATGGTTGAACATTGAATTAAAATCTTTTTTAAGTTCTAAATAATAGATTTAATTTACCCTTACTTGATGATGTGATGAATAGCTAATTGTAATATTTTTTAATGTTAATTTAAGAACGAAAAATTACAAAGCGTGCATGATGTAAAACATTTGTCAAGTTTTTGGATTTCATGTAAATGCTATGTAATAATTAATCTAGAACTTATTTAATAAATGTTTTTCCAGGACGTCGATAAGCTTGTTATACATGTACTACATGTAAATTGATGTAATTGTATGGTTCGTGGATTGCAGGTAAACAATGGACCATCCTAGGGGCTAAATGCGAATTAGTTGAACATAACTTCTATGCATACTGAACATTCCGAAGCTCATTTACCAGCCTATTGTGTTTGATCAGGATGTACTTAACCTCGTTTGCATTGCCATAGAATACTAGTTCAGAAGATTTGAGCCCTTTGAAGACATAATATTTCATGGCTTATAAAAAAGCCGTCTAAACTTAAATTTATTCAAAATACTTATCAAACGATATGGCAAAAGAAAAAAATACTTTAGCACATTGTCGTTGTAGTTAAAATACATGCAATATAGAACATGTATTTTAACTAATATAACTATAATCAAGGATGGACCGAAAAACCCTAGAAAAAGTGAAATAAAACACTACATAATTAGCAGGCGATACGTTCGTTGGATATTGTGTGCTGTTGATTAAAATGTTGCATATAATTGTTATGCTATATGCATATTGCTTTGCAAGCCTGATTAGGTATAATTGATTGTAATTATTTTGATGCGAGCCGCGTAGTAATGTAAAAGTCAATTGTATGATGTATGCTGTAACGTGACGCATATCATGAATATTAATTGACTTGTGAGTAACTGCGACCTTATCAAGAACAATATCGTTTTCATATACTTTACAAATACCTAATAGTTTCAAAAAACTATTTACACCAAACCATCAGGAAAAATATAGTCTCTTGGCGAAACTTTTCGTCACGAACAAAACCATTTAAATGTTGTGTCGGAAATAAACCACTATATTTTAAAATCTAATTTATACAAATATGTTTACTTGTATTACTTATAAATTACTTGTCAAAACTTATAAGGTCTAAGGAAAATATTGATTCCCTTTTTGTAAGAAAATTAACGCGTTAATTTTTTAACAATATCACCATATGACACTTAAATCTATAAAGAAGGTCTAATTTCTTTACTTTTTTTTCAGTAGCAACGAATATTTGTATTTTATAATAATCGGTTCAGTAGATCCCGAGATTACTCCTACTACATACCTAATAGTATAGATTAATCATATCAGCTCTAAAAAAATAAAGATTAGTTACGAGGAATTCAACATGTATAGGACAATATTGTGTGTGTTTGTTTGACAAACACGGCGTCTTAAACAGTCCAAGATTGTACTAGTGAGATGACCTTGATTAATTTTATCGCCCATAAAATGTATAATAATTTTTCTAGAATGAAACTCAGCGCGTAATTGGAAATTATTATTTCACCTAACAATAACATTAACAATCATCTCTAGGTTTTGCATGTAGTTATAAGATCTAATATATATATATATGTTTTAATTATTTTTTTGCTATAAAGAATTTAATTTATCTATATATTTTTTTATCCATAAAGCTATCAAAAGTATAAATAATTACGTTTTTACACTTACTCTTTGTAAAGAATTATCTTGGTAGTCATCAATGCTGTTATTTTCGTTTAAGGATTGCAATGAAACTGACATGGATCCTCCTCTTTGGACTGGCTGACATCTACCTGTAAGCGACTGTCTCTTAAAAAGATCTGTAGTGTTCCTTAAAAAACTGTCCATCTTTTTCCTGAAAAAGGATGATTTGCGCTCTAGAGGAGATTTTCCCAACGAATGCAGATCCAGTTCTGATTGGGAGAAGACTTCTCTTCTATTTAACGTTGAATGATCGAGAGACAATTTTCTATCCCTAATTTTGTTTAAAGGCACTTCATCTAATAGCTCTTTCACTGTCTTGTTATCCGAAATAAATTCCTCTTTAGTTTCTTTAAGGTCTAAGTTCTGTGCTATATTTTCTGATAGAACTTCAGTGCTAGACGTGGTTTCTTCTATTAAGTTTTCTTGCACATTATCCCCATTTTCTTGTACTTGGTCGTTTTCCGAATCAAGCTTGACAAAATCTTCATTTGACGAATCGGATGCCTCAGCTTGATCGGTATAAGATACCATCACGTCCCGATTTGTAGCAGACGGAGGTTCCTGAGTTTTATCATCTTCCTCTTTCGATAACTCTTCACAGAAGTCATCATTATCACTAAAATCTTTATTATTCATAACTTTGCTCCCTGGTGGTGCCTTTAAACGCATACTTCTGTTCATTTTGACGTTTCGTAAAATTTCTCTAATTTTAAGATTCTCTCTGATACACTTCACATCTTCCATTAACGTTTCTTTCTTATCCTGTGTGTTGTTTTGCCCTGATTTATCTTTTTTAAGTTTTTGTTTGGACCTATCCATATTTAAACTGCTTGATTATGTACACTAGTCCACGCAAACAACACCGAAACATGTAGGTCACGATACACTAAGCTATTTCTTATGGTTATAAATATTTTTATCAGTAGCTCGTTTGACGTTACACAGGTACGATTCGTTTATCATAGCGAAGGAAACATATTACGATAACACTATCGACGAAACCAATGCGCGGAGTACTGTTCACTGACGATATAAAATAAATTGCTTATTTTAGTTTAGGTTTAACGACGTGTATAACTGACGCGATTAGAATTTCTTATTTACATTCCAGCTACATCGTACACTTATTAACATATTGTAACAAGTGTCTCGAGTTAATTATAAAATAAATCGACAAGTGCGCGACATCTATGCCTCTTATTAACTTTGTATTGCATCAACAGTGTACATATATTGTAGTCTTGGTATTATCACTGATAATATATCTTCGTTTCTTTTTATCTATCGTTCTCGATATTGGTTTTGAAATGTTTAAGTATTTAATAACTCAAGGCTTATTGTACAGATGTTTCCACTGTTGTTCGGCGCAGCGCGGTGTACTGATGGTTCCTATATTATTAAGGTCAAATATTTACACTGTGATTAATAATGAACGTGTGTAATTATGATGGACTAGTATAATATAGTTATAACATAATATTATAGACTTCCAGGTACCTAGTTTTATCATTAAAAAAGTGTTTACGGTTGGTTTACTCGCGTAATCTTCTTTCCCTTGACAATATCGGGAAAAATATGCTATGTGTTAATCTATAAACTACATGCTTTCCTTGTCAATAAAATTTGATCGTCCGTTTTTGTCTGAAAGAGTAAAAATCCATAAATAGTAACAAACAGACACGTTTATTTATGAGTGAAGTTCACTAATTTTGTAATTAAATAATAGTAACATCAAATTGAAGCCGTAAAATAACATAATTTCATCATCAATTATGTATTCCGAAATGTTTGCTAATAAGAATTCATTAATATGAACTGTTTGTCATTTAATTCGTATTAAAATCGAAATCTAAATACGAATAGCACTCTGATATTTTGAGGTTATTTCTATCTGAACCTGTCCTCAGAGCCATAGATTCAAATTAAAAGCAGTCAAATCAAATGCCCTCTGCTAGATCAGTCAGAGTGATCGCAATATCAAAGGCTCAAAGGTAGACATCATAAACAAGTCGATTCGAAATTAATTTCTAAACACATTAAATAACCCAAGGTATTATATTTGAAAAAAAAAGAAGTCAGACAAAGATATATATTTGTTCGTTTTAATCATAGAAATCACTGTTTAACAATGTCGCCAGGATGGTGTTTTGTGGGACACCAGTGCAGAAATTTACGCTCAGTCGCTCGCGAGATTTCGTCACGTCAAGAACTCTTAAAATAGTGTTTTGGAGCATTTTTCAATCATCGCTTAGTGGATTTTTGTAGTAACTTTTTTGTTATTGGTAAAATAAAATTTATACATAACCTTAATCATAAACCATATGAAGGACATTTGCATACTTTACTAATCACTGCTTCTTTTATTCCGGGAGTTTAAGGACGGCACCTTATTAAAAAGCAATGTATTACGTAAATAACGATGGATAATGCGTTTTTAGCAGAATGCTATAAACTTAAGGTAAAAGGCGACGGGCGAAGTGTCTTTAATTGTGGCGTAATTCCCGTTCCCGTGGCAATACCGGGATGTAAGTTATCCTATCTTTTAAGTTGGATCAAACTGTACACGGTGTGCAAATTTAATTTAAAATCGGTTCAGTAGTTTAGGGGTCAATCGTGGACAAACAACGTGTAAGATTATAAAGCTGAAAAGTTTGTTTCTTTGTTTGAAAGCGCCAATCTCAGGAACTACTGATTCGAATTTAAAAATTTATTTTAATTGTTGGATAGTCCATTTATCGAGGAAGGCTTTAGTCTAAATAACATCACGCGACCAATAGAAGCGATCCTACAGCGAAAAATGTGTCGAAAACGGTGAAAAATTCTTTATTTTTGTGGGATAATAATGAAATTATATTTTTTATTAATTTTTAAAACATAATCAACGTAAACGATCTAATAGTTGTCAAAGTAAGTATTTCTGTAATATTACGAAAACCGTTACACCATAAAACATTTCTCATCAATTAAAAATATTACCTGCAAGTAACTTTTAATAAAGTAGATAATATTTTGTGAATCTGTGCTCCATTATATAACGTATCATGTAACATCCGCAAGAATCTCTGTCTTGTTAAACTAGACGGCGATCCTTTCAACATGCTAAAATTCATAGTATAATAATAATACCTAGAACTGCAAGATGAACACGAAAAGTGAAGCCATTTCAAAGTAGACAATTTTGTCTACTTACATAGATCGCCGCCGCAGTGTATCGTATCAAAGTCAAAGTAAAAAGTATCTTTATTCAACTAGGCTACATAATATAGTAACACTTTTAAATCGTCATGGTATTACAAAACATTTACCATCGGTTCGGAAGGCAGTTTCTGCAGAGAGAACCGGCAAGAAATTCTGATAGTTGATCTTTTTTTGAAATAAGCACATACAATTGTAAATATAAACAAAAGACTATTATAATATTTATACATGAAAAAATAAAAAATCGTATGTATTTCAAAGATTTTTTTTTTTTACATATGTAGGGTAAATTTGTTATAGTAGCAACATTTTCGGTGGCCTGTGTACGTGTCATTGAATAAGAACGTGCTTTTTCACTTACATATTATATACAGTTTTGGCTTATTAAGGAACTATCAGTCTATGCGTTATACGTCTATGCTAAAATTCATGAAATTCTATACAACATCCATTACCTTCAGTAACATGCACACAGGCGGTGATTCTTGTAATGAATACCATTCCCATCGTAATACTTCCACGAGTTTGACACAATATGGCATGTTCGTCCTTTGTTCCGTTAAATCGAGAATAGATGTAGGTTTTACACCTTCCAAGGGCAAGATGTTACGTGAAAGCGACGTGCTTTTTGCACCTTTTGTGTAGCTATCATTCACTTTTGAAGCTAATTGTCCTTTATTTGTTACTTAGTATCACACCCACATGCATCATTCACAATACAAATATGAAAGAGAATGTAGCCGAATGTTCTTTATTGGTTATTTTTTGATGTACAGATATGTACAGGTATTACAAGTTATATGAATATGTTAGACGAATTGTCATAAGATATGAAATAGCTGATTAACTAACTATCAATATTTAGCACTCATAAAGAAGTTTTTTTATTGACCTAGGTATGTACTTTATAAAACTTAAAAAAACAAATATATTAGATTAAGAATTATATTATTACGTTATTTATTTTTAGTAAACAATTTATGTATATATTTTTTAAACATATGTAATAAAAAAATTAAAGAAAAAATAAGGTAGTATGACATTTATTTCAT
>DWAJ01004821.1:0-12335 GCA_018238005.1 Eurema mandarina | reverse complement strand
AACGCTACGGGACAGGGGTTTTTAATGATTATGTCCAAATATATGTAGTTTTACAAACAAAAGGGTGAACTCTAAGATATTCTTCCTTACTAGGGTGTAAATAAAAATGAATTAAATATAGAATGTTTTTCGTCATCTGAAATGAAACCAACTAAAATTGTTATAAAACTATGTAATATGATATTCACAACACATATATCAATTTCAATGTAACCAGTACTTGGAGTACAGTTTACCCTTTATTTATACCTTCTCTCGGCAATATAAAAATGCTCCATAAATACAAATTGGATATTTTTTGAAACTCTCCCGCGTATCCGGTCTCAGCCCTTCATTGCTGTGGGTTTAAATGTTTTACGATTGTTAAAAAATTTCTGATTGAAAAATTTAAATATTTAAACCCGTTTCTTACCATATCTAGTTTAGAGTAAGTAATATTTAAAATAATAATTCCTTACGACTTAATTAATCGTCTCCCATTAATGTTTTTGATTGTTTATTTTAATAACTTCTGAAAAAACACAATATTGTTGTTAACACTTTTAAGTGGAATGTTACACGCTGCATATACAGGGTTAAGGGATCTTTATGTAGGATTGCTTTGACTATTATATAAACTTCATTAATGTATTAAATAAAATAATATTGAATATCCACATAGATGTTAGAAACCAGGTTAAACTTCGCACGCATGTATTTTATAGATATATATTAGAAAACTTGTTTGATTTCTTAAAAAAACGCAACAACAAGTATATACCTACCTATAACGATATACAAGCAGACAACGAAAGGCGACTTTGTTTGTACTATGTTGTGATTACATCGCAGTGCACCAGCTTATATAATTATATATAATATGTCGGCACAGGAGGACCGTCATTAGAGTTCTCCATAGTTGGTCGACGTGGGTACGACTTAGTCAAGGAATCAAAATATAATAATACTCGGGTTTTGATCCAAGATGCGCTGTCATAGAATAATATTTTTTAAGAAAGTAAAACTGAATTCGGTGATGTAACATTAAAGACGATATATGTAACTGCAAGGTCTATTAAAATGTATGATACTTCTAATATTCAAGTTTGATATTGTGTAACGTAAATAGCTTACCTCCACGGCTAGTTCTAACACAGATCGAAGTAAAATGGATCGGCTGTCACTGAACAGAATGATATACTCAATGGAAAATTTCAATTCTTAGAATATCACAAGCTGAATATTTACTTACAACTACGCTTTGACCTTTGATTTACAAACGTTTTCCACAACATTGAGGTATTTTTTTATTCCCAACAAACTAGTTTATCAAAACAAGCTTCACAGTTTGTTTTGAGGGGAACTGCTCTTTGTTCAGTCAAAACATTGGGATATACATATAAAAAGTAAGGTTGATCAAGTTCTTATAAAGATATAACAGCTGTACAGCTTTTGAAGATTTTAGATTTGTTATATTTGTCTCGGTCAACTAAAATCAGAATAACTAATTAAAATATTGGAAGATATAGAAAAAAATCAATTTCCCATATTTCAGCGTCAGCTTCGTAGATTATATTCATTTTATATTCATCCTTATGGTACGATAAAGTTTACCTTAAATTGAGTATTAAAATAATAATTTTAAATTGACACAAAAAGAACAATAATGTTACGTCTGTGATGTAATAAGATCGGTTCAAATAACGTTAAATTTACCTATTTATTGGATGTCAAATAATTAAGCATGCACTCAGAAATTGGTAAAGAGTAAAACAACAGACATATAGGAAGTTACTTTAATATGTGTATGTTCTTAATATTCAGAGCTTTGAAAAATGACATAACATGATTTTATTATTATCCTACGCTCAATAGCTTGAGTAATTCCTTTTAACTAAAAACTCACGAGTATAAAAATGCACAACGAATAACTTATAATACAGATATACATATGTACAGATATGAAGTTGTTGATAAATTGAAATAATATTGCTCGAATTCTGCTTTAAATTATTATTAGAAATGCAGCGCGAACAAGGGACAGGTGCAACCAGTGTTCACACGTTCCAATAATTCCGGTATGAAAATGTTACCGAAAACCGATTTCCCTGCACCAGTATGCACAGAAAAGGAATACGGATACGGAATATGTAAATGTGATCAAAATATTCCAACGCGAATATTCCTCTCTGGACGGACGCTTGCTAATTTTCAAAACCGCTGCACACTTTGAAAATATTTATCCAATATTTTATTTGTATAGGTATATAAGAATGTGTAAGAGAAATAGTTTCTTTATAAATTATACATTTATTGGATCGTAAAAAATAACTGCTAAACTAGAGGAACATATTTTTAATAAACTAGGTACATCCATAGCCATTTCGCGTATATCTTCTTCAAAAGAGAAAACAACTTGATTTTACCGTACCCTTAAAATGTCTGCTTTGTTTGTATATTTATATGAAAAACCGGGTCACGTACTCGAACTAGTAAAAGCGTAACAGTTACAAAAACTTGGCCGGGCTTAATTGTACGAGAATACACGTTTTCTAGATAGGGTATCTACTGAAAATAGAATTTATTAAAACACTTGTATGGATTATATTATATGAGATGATTATTTATATTTACGATTATATTTTTTTTAAGTTCTGTGCTTTGGATTACGATATAGTTATACCAGAAATAATAACACAAAAATATTATGAATACTATCAGCCGACTTTTTAATTTGCTTTACCACTAAATAATCACTTAACTGTACAAAACTTCATATTTTGAATCTGAAATTGTTTTATATTACTATAAACTATTTATTTTACACATTGAAGATACACAATGTCTCACGTATTCCCAAGACATTCGGTAAATAGAAAAGGAATTGTTCACATCATTCGAGAAATCTTAAATAAGCCCCCTTTGTGCTGCTATTTCAAAGGCAGGCTTGAATATACAGCATTGCGATGTTATATAAAATGTACATTTTGATTTTGGCAAAGGGTATTGGAACAGCTGCTGTACGGTTATGTTAATTAAATGCCTCAAAATTTTCTTTACAATTAAAAGACAATGGAATTATTCGCTATGATTAACATTTTGTAATAAAAAGCTATTGCTAATCAAAAGTCATTCTTAAATAAAGCTGTAAATAAACTATATAATAAAATTCCTATAATCGGTTTATCGTGTCAAGAAGTTTTACTACCAATCTCTTTCATAATGTCCAAAAAACAATCTAATAAATCGTTTCAAATTTAACGAGATCTATCTGAGTATAAAAGCAGAAGTTTGTATAGATGGTAATTAAGTTTTTTAATGCTCATAATCGTAATAAAGACACGGTCGCGATTTCAACCCACGCTCTTGAATTCGTTTCATTTCCTTCTCATTACAACCGCTGAATGTAATAAGGATTCTCGTTTTAGTACGAGGTAAATATCATTTCGTGTATATTTTGTAAGCTACGTGAATAATATGAAAGCTTTAACGATGATTGAAATAAACGACCACGAGAAAAGTGCTTTAAGTTTTTTTTTATATTTTGATATTTGATATAGTATTTTGAATGATTGACTTTGCATACAGTGTCTTCAATCGAATTCCAATTGATCAGACTAATTTTCAATGTATTAAAATAAAAATATACGATTTAAATACAAGAAACATGAGATGTTCGAAATTGTAGGATGCAAATTGAGTTATGTAACAGCCATCGCTGAATAGCAAAAGTTTCATTCATATTTTGGAAGCTACGGACAAACTTGTTAGCGGGGTATTTCCATTTCAAAAAGAAGACTGGACCAACTAGAAAGGTATGACTATCATAGCCCACATCTCTTGAATGTGATAACTTCTATGTTTTTAGGAATAGGTTTATCAGAGAAAGTAACCCTAACTAATATAACTATTTTATTAATATATACTGTCGAGTTTATGATAACTCGACCACAAGAGCCAGTTTGCCGAATCAATTCCGGTAATTAATTAAACAATATTAATGAAATTAAGATTCTGGGAAACTAATTTATGTTCGAGCAATTTTCGCACAGCGCGCTTCATGAAATCAAACAAATTTGAGTCTTATTTTAAGGGGAAGTTAGTTCATGGAACTTCGCTTATATTTTATGCTAATGCAGTTTGAGAAAATGGGACATTTGTTCAAAGTTTGCTCCGATGTTCAGATTAAAACATTAAACTTAAATAGCGCTTAACTCAAGTGACACAATACGCCATTATTGACTTAGTACAATAGTGTATCATAATCAAAATAGATATTGATTCCTACTTAATATGTAAATTTGGATAAAATGTTGCAGTATGATTAGGCAAAATGATAAGTAATATACTTGACTTATAGACTTATATCCCTTAGATGCGCGTCCACAAAGCGTCGGCATTTCGGTCTGACTTCTACAAATAAATGACAAGTACCACTTTTTTAATTATATAATAATAGAAAATTAAACATATCGTAATTTTATTTGTAATTAAATACTTAATTATGACTTTTAACATTACTTTAAGACTAATACAAATCCATTATATTTTTATTGTATTCTCAAGTATGGCGTCGCGTCGGGAGTCTCAATAACTTATTTTCCATAAACATGTAAGACAACGTAAACATGTTGTTTTCAGACATTTCTTGCTTCCATTGGCTAAAAGTTAACATTCATAAAATCGCTGAACTGATCGGCTCAACGCTGGCAGAACGCCAATGTTCTTTCACAGCTAATAACACCTAGTAATTAATCATCTCCGCAAACCACTACGATAATGCAAATTGTTTCATTATGTTAATTGAATGTACGTAATTTTGCGCTTATGTAATACTGGTAAGTAATCTCTTTAAAGTACTATTAGAGCTAGCCAAGCACAAAGAATCTAAAATCTTAATACTTGAAAGTTATTTTAAAACATTAAGTTGAATTCGTTGTACTACATTGAAATCTCCTAAGAAGTAAAAAGCAATTATTAAAATAGCGCTTAACGCAAGAGATACAACGGGGCACAGTTTGTATAACAGAAGTTCAAATTCGAAAGAACAAAAAAAAATTTGGAAGCATAACAAAATCCACTATCCTCAAATTTAATAAACTGATAAAGATTATGATCAGACAAATTTTTATATAACCATTTCAGAGGCATTTTGTTCTGTAATTAGGGCTAACGGCCTTTCATTTATAGCAAGATGGCGCCACAATCTATTTCAATGCGAGAGGTCCTTTGATCGGTAGAGCGTCGTTTTTTACAAGCTTCACGGCGCGAGGCGGCCTTCCTGAAAATGATTGTTTAATATAATGACCATAATTTATTCTCGGTCGCCAGAGATACATACTGGGCCCTTTAGTAAACCCTTAAAGTAGATCGATTCTTCAAACTTTAAATTCGTAAGTATATAAGGCGATGTAAAAAGGAAAACATTGATTTGTAAAAATAAAAATATTGTAGAATAAGGTACCACATGGTAAATAAAATTCTAAAATTAACGTTTAATATGCTATGAAATTGTAATGAAACACTAATGCATCACATTTTTGAGCCGCCGAATTCAGTGAAATGCCGATCGACCTGAACAAATACCGCAGATCGGATATTGCATTGAATCGGCATTCCCAATTCGAAGACATTCCATACACACCAACTATTCATAATTAACGCATAAATTTAATATCATTCGAATAATATAGGCTTCATATATACATATTATATTCTTATTATATTTTTATATTCTTTATTAAAGGTTGCTTGGAAGAGATCGCTGCCAAGCGATAAAGCCGCCATTTGTATGTATATTTCTTCTTTTCATGTATCTTATGTGTTGTATTTATTTTAATGTGTATACAATAAAGTGTAAATAAATAAATAAATAAATATTATATTAAATACGTTGTTATGCATAGAAAAAATATAAAATACACGTGCGATCGTTGTTTTTTATCAATTATCATCTTATTTGCTGTATAGAATACAGATTTTTAGTACTAACTAATACTTACAGTATTTAGTACAAAGTTAACGAAGCTTGAATCAATGGTTATTGATAGTGTGGACAGTATACTGTGAACCGAGCCTTTCATATAGATTGGGTGTCATCTTACTATGTCACTGTATGATCGATAGTTGCTATTATATTTTGAGACAGTGTTTATTGAAGCTAGCATTTGACAGTAAATTATTTAAGACCATGGACATTGTTTAGCTTCTATTACTGGTATCAATTTATCATTTTATAGGTATTCTTTGTCACCGCTTTTCATTAACTGAAATATATCAATTTAATCAATCATTATTTACAATCAACTTAAAAACAATATTATCATATTAAAAATTACACTTAATTAGTTTTATAAAGAACAATCGTGTCAAGAGGATAAAATAATAATCTTACATTATTGTTTTATGTAATGTGTACTTCTTATTTCATATATCTCACAACTAGCAGTAACTTTATTTAACATAATTGAGATTTATAATAAAGAATTCATAAAAAGCATCGGTCGCTTGTTGATTTTATATGGAATAATAAAAAATTCCATTAAATATTTTACGAACTCAGTACCTGTTAGTGCTTTTATTCTGTGGCAATGCCGGGTGCAAGATGGCTCAAAGTGCCAAATCATGTTTCATTTACTACCTTATAAATATTAAAATACTTAAACAGAATTACGACGAATTACGCAACACTTTCGTCGATATTTGATTTCCATTTTATACAGTCAATTTATAATCAACTTTAGACTACTTCTTAATTTGGCAATTATTTATTTACGCGGCACATTGAAGGCAAGAAAAGTTTACTGACGTGTTTGTAAATAAAACAAACATGCCCTGACATATTTACTCGTTGTCTTATTTAGGTATGAATATAGTGAGAATGTATGTATGGCTGTATGTTTGCTATTCTTTGACGCAAAAACGGCTTTACCGATTTAGTTGAAATTTGGTACAATAAAGTAATTTATATAGCATGTAATATAGTTAGATGTTTGTCCCCAGGCGTGGGCACAGACGGCGGGCGTACGAGCCGCGGCGGAGCGGGGGCCGTCGGCTCGCCGAGTTGACGACATGCTCATCGCTTCCAACGACACAGCCAACCTATCAGACCTGGCGCTCGGCCCCGAACTCCCCACCAGCCCCTACAGCCTCGCCCAGAAGATCATCATCGCCATCATCGCCAGCGTCCTCTCCGTACTCACCGTCGTCGGCAACTCCTTGGTCATGATCAGCTTCAAGATCGACAAGCAGCTGCAGACGATAAGCAACTACTTCCTGTTCTCGCTGGCCGTCGCCGACTTCGCCGTAGGCTTGATATCCATGCCCCTGTTCACCATGTTCACCATTTACGGCTACTGGCCCCTCGGCCCCTACGTTTGTGATACTTGGCTCGCGTTGGATTATCTCGCGTCCAACGCTTCAGTGCTAAACCTTCTTATAATAAGTTTCGATAGGTACTTCAGTGTAACGAGACCTTTAACGTATAGAGCTAAAAGGACTACACGTCGCGCGACGGTCATGATAGGCGGGGCGTGGGGATTCAGTTTGCTGTTATGGCCGCCATGGATTTATGCCTGGCCGTATATAGACGGCGAGAGGAAAGTGCCGCCGAATGAGTGTTACATTCAGTTTATAGAGACTAATCAGTTTATTACGTTCGGGACGGCAATCGCGGCGTTTTATGTGCCAGTGACAGTTATGTGTATATTATATTACAAGATTTGGAGGGAGACGAAAAAGAGACAAAAGGACCTGCCAAATCTACAGGGAGGAAAGAAACATGACTCGTCAAAAAGATCTAATTCTAGGTGAGTGAACAAAAAGAAATTAATTACCTACTTTGAATTATGGAAAATTATTTATGCTTATATTGAATAGGATGGTATTATAAGTTCTGACATGTATCTGGTTTGTATAGTAATTAAGAGTTTAAAACATGACGCGTATTTAATATGATTAGTATGCTAATTACTTTGTTCAGCGCGAGATTGAAAACGAAGAAAACTTTGCGCGTGTATCACACGATCCAGACGAAGCGACTTAGCAACGTCTTTATAACTTCGTTGTAATGTACTTTTATTAAAGTCAAATTTATCTTAAATTCATTTACGCTGTGTTTTTAATACATTATTGAAGTCTATAAAATGGTTGCTACAAATTTATGATACTGGGAAAGAAATGAGAATTTATTCTTGTTGAAAATTGTTATATTAGTACAAGACATTTTAGACCTAAGCGGCTTTCTTTAAGGTTGATTTTGCGTTAACGCATTTAAGAAAACTTTCCGCTCTATTTCAAAGCCTGTCTCCGCCCAACGCTTGTAGAGACCAAATGATGACATTCTTCTAAGTTACCAAAAAACAAATTTTTAACTTTTTCACCATTCTATTTTGTAACTTCGATGAAAAACGAGAATTGGACACTGAGATATCCGTAAAATTTACTTAGGGCTCATTCAATTCTTATAAAAACTCCCACAATGCTTAGGATTAAATGCAATAAATAAAACAAATAATTGTAACAACATACTTTCTCTTTCCTTAAGTATAGCTACTATACTATAATTTTCAAAATTTACCACTGTTTGCTTGAAACCGTCAAACCTGAATTGTAATAAAAATAGACAATTTTCCATTTTTATATCCTTTATCCTCTTTTGTTACAAACCCTTTCTTTCTCCAATATATAAGGTTGCCAACACAGTGGTGATATGCTTAAGTTTCACCATCTCTAATCATCAAGCGGACTCAACTGAGCATTAATTGTTGGTAACTACCAACAATTACAATATAAATAAAAATCACACCACGAACCTTAATGACCAGCGCCTGATAAACGGAAAAAAAAAATATTTATAACAAGAACGATATATAAGAGCATGCTATATGTACTCGTATGTCGTACACGAACGAACACACAAGTATTTGTTTCCCTGCACAATTGTTGCGTTCAATTCTCGTCGGAATATTTCAAATTCTCATCGATCTAATGAGTTTCCATCGTTAGCATTCGTTATACAGCCACTCGAATGAATGCATATTAATTCCAATCGATACTCGGTTCCGATTCGAAAGGGAATTATCAAGATACGCCTGAGTTGCGGGCATGGTAATTGGCACCCTATTATCATGTCAAAGAGTGTTTTTCCTGCATGTTAATTAAAAATAAATGACATCTTTATTCATACAATTTTAATTAAAACATACCTAACTAGAGTATAAGATGTAAAGCTCGTTATTTCCTAACTTTCGGACTATTTAAAAAGAATACTTTCCAAATGTAACCAGCCAGCTTTGTTTACTTACTGAATATGCTATGATCCCCAG
This sequence comes from Eurema mandarina, assembly GCA_018238005.1. Lineage (NCBI taxonomy): Eukaryota > Metazoa > Arthropoda > Insecta > Lepidoptera > Pieridae > Eurema > Eurema mandarina. The sequence continues at coordinate 3,030 of DWAJ01004821.1, read as the reverse complement.
AAAGTAATAAAAATAATTAAAGTGAAGATTTTTGCAGCCACATTGTCTTTTTTAACATTTCGAATGAAAACGAAAATTTCCCAAATGACTATTTTTTATCTTTATACAGATCTAATAAAAATACCTTAGAGCTCTTAAAAATTTTACCGACAACGCTTCACCTGAGCGACACCCCTCGTTCCACCCTTGCCTCGAGTGCTTAGGGTTGCCATTCTAATGACAAATTTTTTAAACAAAAGTTTTTACCTATTCCTATTTTAAAATAATTTGAATAGTATCGCATAATAAATGCACTTTATTCTATTACTGAAATGTCTTTGTATAAGTTTTAAAGGTTTAATTTAATTTGCCTTTAGGCGACGCAAAAAAAATTGTATACAAAGTACTTAATGATGCCAAAGAGCATTACTTTAACCACTTCTTTGCGGTTTCAAATTGCTCTGTGATAGTAGTGCATCAACAAGCAAGTAATTATATAGCCTTGACAACCCTAGAAGGCTTTTACTACGAAAGACATTCAAGATGCGGGTAAGATTTACGCTCTAACGAATCTAAGTTGATGCAGGCATTTATTTAACGTGCGCCATCGTAAATCTCCTTCAATTGTCTTGTTTTCTCTTGCTTTGTTCTTGTTTTAGCACGGCAATCACTTGATTAATCTCGTTTTACAATGACCTGCTTGCTTTAAACTAGGTTATAATGCTTTTGACCTTATGTAAGAAGCAAAGCACTGTCAATTTTGAAAAATGTTTATATTTTCAAGTGTCTTTGCAAATCAGTGTAGTAAGATCATTAGATTCTCTCATACAATTTAAGCTTGCAATAACTTTCTATATTAGAAATGCAGAGTAAAATTTAAACAACATAAAAAGCTCGTAAATTTTAAAGCAAGACAATTTTAAACATTTTACAATGTAATTTGCTAGCCTTACTAAAGAAAGTGCTGACGAAAATGTTATAAATGGAATGAAAATTATTTCAGGAATCATAAATCATCATTTTATGATAAGTTAACTGGTGGCTGCTAGCGTCATACTATGATTTTATTATGTGTCTTCAGTACGTTGGCTTTCTAGGTTTATGGTCTTATTGATTTAGGCTTCCTCAAAACAAAGTTCTTGGTCCAACACCCTTTGTCTCAGACACAACGTAAGTCAAGATTTGATTATAAAAAGTAGATTGAACCATTGATAAATTTTTAAATATTTGTATTAGGAATGCTAAAGCATGAGTCAGCGATAAATTTCACGTGTAAACAACTATACGTTCTGCATTTTTTTGTGCAAAGAAGTATTATTCATTTATTTATAGAAAATACAGTCCTGTTTTATACCAATTGTAAAATACGAAAATCGGGTAACCTAATAATTTATACCTATAAAACTTTTAAAAATTTTTGGTCGTCGTGTAAGAAATAAGGTGTGTTTACTGTATAATGGTTTTTCCAGACAATTTTTGCTTGTAAAACATTTTTCCTTACATAAAGGTGAAAAATATTCGCTTGTTTAATTGCGAGATGGGACGGTGTTTGAAATTTTTAATTAAAATTCCGTGAAGAGTCTTTGCTGTATTATATAAGTAACTTAACAGCTGATTACTTTACATAAAATGAATGACGTGTAAATATTAAATTTTTAATCTGGATTTAATTACCTCTATGGTTATTAATCATTTTAATCTTTATCAAAGTTATATACAACTAGTCGTTCCCCGCGGTTTTACCCGCGTAATTCCCGTTCCCGGGGCAATACCGGGATGTAACCTATCTTTTAAGTTGGATCAAACTGCACACGGTGTGCAAATTTAACTTAAAATCGGTTCAGTAGCTTAGGAGTCAATCTCAGACAAACAACGTGACACGAAATTTATATTATATACAATTACAATCATACTTTTGATTACACACATAAAACCTATTAAAACAATGTACAGCGTATGACCACGGAACCACATAAATTTATACGTAAATGTATGTTCATTGTTTTTGATTGGTTTAATGTTCGCGTATAATTGTATCTGTTGCAATAAAGTAAGAGCTAATTAATTAATGGTACGTGAGTTGCTATCAATAAATTGTCGCTGCGGCCGCTACAACGGAGATCCATCTCTGTCAGTGCACCGCTTACCAACGACCAACTTTATACATCATGGTAAAATAGGACGATAAAAAAGCTGGATAAATGAAAATAAACATTTTATAACTAGTTTTAAGTACATTAGACTTTAGATGATGGTAATAGAAAGGATGAACAAGAATAAGACAAATATATTAGTTAGATGAAAGCTGAACGCTGTGGATTGGCCCGTGTAGTGTTCTGTTTCCGTGGGAAAACCGGCATTAAAAGCAACTATATGTTTATTAATAATTTTATTTACCGTCTACACCTCCTTTTAAATTGGTACAGATTAGTGGGATTTTTAATTGAATTTTTTTAGGTAAATCGTACACAGACATTATATACTTTGTATTTTGAATATTATTTATGGAACTGAATTTTATATTTAAAAGTAGAATAGCCTGATGATGAGAGTGTAACGATATAGGTCTTAGATTTGATTCTAAATTATAGTCCTATGTAGCATGTACCATGACATATTAAGGCGAAAAGGAAGATCGCAAAGAGAAATTATATAAGCAAATTATTTTCTAATCATGTTCCTACGTATATTGTCAGATACGACTGAAGGCTGCTTGCCAAAGCATTACTATTATGACGCATCGTAAAACACTGATTTATGTAGTTCATGTGTTATTGTTTGTAGGTACTAGACAGACTTGTCAATGGATGTGGGTTTTTTCAAATTATGCGTCGGTTTTTTACCCGACTACGGCAAAGCCAAAGGAGGGTTATGATTTTGACAGGCTATGTATGTATGTATGTATGTATGTATGTATGTATGTTTGTTCATCTGTTCCCTCGTAACTTCTAAACCACTAATCAGAATTCGACAAATGACATATCATTAGAAGCGTCTTAATTGTCCGCTGGTTATAGGCTATATAGATTTTCACCAAATTCAATGTGGCGC
>DWAJ01004820.1:0-12337 GCA_018238005.1 Eurema mandarina | reverse complement strand
CCTTCCTCGATAAATGGTCAATTCAATAAAAAAAGAATTTTTCAATTCGAACCAGTAGATCCTGAGATTAGTGCGTTCAAACAAACAAACAAACAAACTCTTCAGCTTTATATATTAGTATAGATATAGAAATGTGGAAAATTTTAAATCTACAAAAAAACATACGAATGTTGATGCGAAGCACTGCGCTGACGATCTATGTAAGTAGAAAAAATTGTCTACTTTGAAATGGCTTCACTTTGAGTGCTTATATGAGCGGTTCTAGGTGTTATTAATCTATGGCTATAAATATATTGTCCAAACTGTTGTATTTTCGCGAATCTGGGTAAATAAATAATGTTGCTGCGTCATAAAATTGCTTTATTAAATACAGCCGCGTAATGTTCGTAGTTATAACTGTCTCAATTTTGGCATGCCGCAGCTGACGGGATGGCTATAAAAGCCCGTTGATGAAAGAACACAATCGCATTGTGAGGCTATAAAACGGCTTTGTATCCGAAGGAGGCGTCATTTTTGTGAAAAATGAAAAACGAATTGCACTTGTCATACCTACTCGCCTTTATTTTGCCGAAGGCGTAGACGCCTGCCACATTGAATTTATTTTCCGGATCTCGTTATTCATTTATTACAAATTGTTGTTGTTATGCGAATTGGCTCGATTAGTATACATTTTTTGGCCTCTGATACGTCTTTATGAATATGCATATTACCTGTATAACTTTATTTTTACACTTCTTTGATAAAAGGAAAGGTTTTTATTAAAATATTGAAGTGTTATTTTTATCTCTGAACACCCACTGCAATGACGCAATGCCTTCGCTGTCTTCTGTAATTATATTTTTTTAATTATTTTTAACCAACCGATGATACGACAACAACATTAAAGTTTAAGGAAGAAATAAAATTAAGCATATAATATTAAAATACAAATCCTTGAAGTGTTATAATTTTTGATATTTCACATACTATTCTAAAAGGCAACGACAAGCTAAAATATTAATTCATCATATCCTTATCTGTATTTAAACTTCGAAGTTTCATACGTAACAAATGTTGCTATATTGCGGTCTGGTCTTAGGATTCACTCGCCTTGTTTAGAACTTTAACCGCAATTCTCCTGGTGACGTCCGATAGCGCCTCGATTTTATTACGGACTTTGTATGCGAGTTAATTAATGGGAATTGATTTGCTTTTTCTTTACAAAGTGAATTAACCTTCCTACTATCTTTGTGATGTAAATAATAGTAGTAGAATTAACGTATGATTGTCGAACATGCTTCAAATACTCGGCCTCAAATGGAAGAAGCTACTAATTGTAAAAAGCGAAAAATGTTACGTAAATACGTACTTCAAAAATGTAGATTAATAAATATACTTAATGAAAATAAACTTTCATCCTTATTACTTCTCTTATTATTTTTATAACAGCGTTTTCTGTTCGATCAACGAAATGCAGAACAAATCGTTTCCTGTAAAAGTGTAAAGTAATAAAGATATAACAGGAAATCAGTTACACTGAGTAAACAGCGGGTGTGCGGCAGACGATAAGATAGAGCAGGTAGACATTCTCTAAGCCTGTTTAAACCTTACTATGCTCTGGTATTATCGTAAACAAAAACGAAACTAAGAAGTGGATGAATCCTTACAATAGCACTGACTTTTTTAAGTATGTAATACAATTGCGTCAGAAATAATCCCATTTCCAGTTAACACACGTTTAATGTTATTGTTTATCTTATTGAAACGAAGAAGTTATTTGAAATTGTTGTTGTTAGTTTCCGGTATCCAGTTTGTTTTATAGTGTAATAGTTTCGGATCTAGTCAGTATTACACAGAAACGATGAGCTAATTTAGTTTTTTAGTCTTAAAACTTGTTAACAAATTATCAGAATTCGTAATGGTAACTTCTACTTAGCATTTTCATACAAAATAGTATTGTATTATTTGTCTTCTATTTTGCTATCTTCTTTTTGTCTTCAGCTATACCTACTTTATACAATGATGAAGTAGGTATATTTTGTAAGTTTAACAGATATTACGTCTTATGGGGTATTATCTATCTGGATCGAATAAACTGATTTTGTGAATTCTTTTACCAATATCAAATCGAATTTGTCAGTGTTATGGGTGTAATCTGACGCAGGACAAATGTTATGATCAGTCTTACAACATAAAGTAAATTTGTTTTAAAAAGTTGTCTTATATGAGCGACAAGCGTCACACATCGTGCACATGATCGCATGGATAATTGCACAAGGCTTGACTCAAATAAAGAGTCATGACTTTTTATATCCCTACGCAATGTAATTGTATTAATTTAATTAAATTGTTATATTACATATTAAATAGTCTATTTATATTCGTTTGTTCTTTTAATATCAAAGTAAATACGTGGGTGTATCACTTCAATTAAGAACCTCTGGTCATTCCAATTGGTATCTTGACGTCGACCTCGGGTTTATTGGACAGTTTTTATTAAGTTTGATCCCTTGTCCAATACAGTTAATTGTCCAAGACGGATAACGGTAGTAAGACTTATAATAGCCTATATTAAGGGGAAAGCGTGTAACGAATTTTATTGTTCTTTCTGTACGAATGTAGTCTTTCTTTTATATACCGTACACGACAAAGATAAAGATTTAGTGCAATAAGATTGATCCGTACTTTGTATTGTTATTGATGGCTAATTTGAAAAAATTGGGTTGTTAAACTTGTTATTAAATTTACAAATTATAATTTAAAAGTAACTTTTGGTGAATTAATATTTCATTCATTATGCTACATACGATATATAGAATATACAATATATAGAATTCAGAAACAAATGTCTACGAGTCAATAATTGTACACAATGTAAAAATACTTCCATAGGTATATAAAATACCTACGTATGTGTGAGTATACTTGACTTTTCTACTTCAGAACATTTGCCGCTAATAACACTAAAATCAACCTCTATTAAGCTTCAAGTTTTATTTTATCCAATTTTCTTCTTTGTTTTTGTTATCCTTGAAGACCAAAGTTGTTCGTACGTTGTGCCGACAGACCTGACACGAAAAGTTTCCGTGTTAGCTGAAAAGATCTGATATGAGAAAAGTTTGCTTCTTGTTATGGTTTCGTGGTTTTTAATTGTCTCTTCCGTCAATAGACGGTGTTCGCGCAACTTTCGTCAATGTTCCTAATTCTTGGGTAATCGAATTATACCGAACTTTATTGCCTTTAGTTGCTTGAAGTTATCCAAACTTGGAATTATATAAATGGTGTTATCGCCGATATATTTGAGCAGCACCTTAATCATGGTTTTGATATTAATTCGTAACGTTTTTATTTTTAGACATTGTATTGTAAAGACTATGAGTCAAAACAATATCTACTGCGATGTGACAGTGACGTAAGCCTTATTAATCATGTCTTCGAAAACAGACAAAATGGTTTTACCATATGTATGTGAATTTACCCTACTATTTGTTACTCGTAGTCATCTTTTATAATTTCTGCCAAGATCCTACTATGTTAAATTAAAAACAAGTTATGGGTTCTATTTATCATTTCAATCTTATTCCTTCTCTTGAAGTTGGGTTTTAAATAAGTCGAAAATGCAGACGTTTCGAAAATGAGCAACTAACGAGAATAGTTAAGCGGACCTGTAATTAGCATACAAATTGGCTTTCGGGGATAAACGCTCCATTTGTATTCAACCACAGGAACCAAACTCAGTGGCTGAAGAGTATTTATCCAGTTTCGGATTTAAAACGGCCTCGGTGTTATCTGCTTATCGATATTACAGCTGGAGACTTACGCCGCTCGACTGACGTAGATTTGCTAATTAAATGGGTAGGTCCGTATAATTTCAATGCTTATCCTCCAGTCAGGGCTTAATTTGGGAATAATTACATGTACAGACTAACAAAGGATGTTAATTTGTGGTAAGGATGCTGAATGTGTAAGTCCTTCGCTCTTTGTTAGCTTTCATTCAAGAGTGGAGAAATTTGTAAGAAATAATTAGGTAATATTTATCGCAAATAGATATGACAAAGCCAGTTTCAATTTAATTCTATTTTCGGCAAGAATGATCGAATGCGAGCTCGAGTTACTGATGGATTGTTAGGAAACAAAACTTTCGCGGGGTGAATGACATGTATGGCGTGATGTTCACGGTAAAGTGTAATGGTTTGATCAAAAAAGTATATCTAGTAGGTATAGTCGCTTTATAAGTTTGCTGATTGCGTCGTGGACTTAATTTATTACAGTAATTTATAAGAATACTATGCCACTTATTAGCAACTTATCCTTATTTAAAAGGATTGATAAGAATACTAAAGTATACATTTAAAATGAAATATTTTAAGAAATAACATATATTCAGTAGACAATAAGCTAGTCTCCCAATATTTAGGTTTCTATATCGGAATCCCAGGACCCGCTTTATTTGCACTCAATGATATATCAGAGGGTGTTTCGTCGAAATTGGCTGTCAACTGGGTTATACGTCCGCAATCGGCAATCAAATGTACCTAGGGAATAGAGAGACGCATAACGCTAACACGGGCTACCAAAATAACTTCCATTGTCTCTGTGATATGTAAGAACGAGTATAAGAAGTATACACGAAAAAAGCAAGCAAGGAACAGTAATAAGTATAAAGTAAGAAAGTTAGTAAGTAACACGATCAACGTACAATTATTTTCACTATATGTTCATTTAATGAAGAGTTAATTTTCGTTTGGTAGGTACTAAGTGTAATGACGTGTTGCTTTAGGTACTAAAACCAATTTTTTAAACGTGTATGTAGTAATAGAAGAAAATATGTATCGTGTATTATATGCACTGTTACAGTTGTTGAAATGTTTGAATTGTTAAACTGATTTTGATACGACAATTTAATTGTATAGTTAGTAGACTAATTATTTAATTAATCTACCATTTGTTTGTCGAAAACCTCTCATACTGCACATAGGAATATAGACACGAAAACGTGAACGTTCTAAAAACATCTCTATACATTGCATTCGCTTTGCCAAACGTTTAAAAACGAAAGGAATTTAATAAAATTCATATATAGTATTTCCCTAACTGATATCAGTAATAGGTGCTAGTTTATTTGTAAAATTTTATATATTTGTCAGCCTTATTATTAAGTTATTAAGTAGTTATCTATTCGTTATTTAATAATTAAGAGTTTTATTAATATTATTAGATTCTATTTTTAATTGAACGGTGTTTACCCGTTAAGCAGGTATGCGTTAATAACCTACAATATTATTGAGATATTGGAATTTATTGTGCAGCTCTTAATTAAGAGCATTTATAAAAATAAATCCGGGCCTTACTGCACACATAATGAAGGAATTATATTATATCCATTGTAACACGTTTCTCTTAAATAAATGATGAATTGTGCAACCTTTTTATAATTACATGTGTCAGTTTATTTAATATACTCCTGACGTGAAAAATCATTAAACATCCCATTATAAAAACGTTCGTAATTGTGAACTCCATTAAATAATAAATTTTCATTACGAATAGAAATCGGGTCAGCTTTATAAAAAATTATATATTTTTTAATTTAAAAGCGACGAAACTAAAAAATAAGTAAGTCATTACGCTCGCGCTTCATAAAGGGAAGGTAGATACACAAAACATACAAAAAATATGACCTCGTTATTTGCGTTATTAATTTTGCTGGAAAAATAAATTCTAGATAATCCAGCCGGATGAAACCGCAGATTTATTACATGGGTTAAATACATTTCGGTTGAACAATTTCAAAATTTTGAACCTTCGTTATATGAATAAATACTTATCTTCGTGTCATGTATCTTCGTTCATTTTTTGTGCTTATCTCCTGTACCAACGGTTTTAATTTGTACGTTTCGAAATAAGTATATTGCTCTGGAAGCAACATTATGAGTGTAAAACATGTTTGGTATATAAATTCTTTGAAACGATCTTGTAACATAAAGAAGTTATTGAAATACTATGAAGCATTCAATTTAATGATAAAATAAACGGCGAATACACGTCGTACTACATAAAATTGTTATCGCTTTAATAAGCAAGTTGTTCACTGCAAGATCTATAACATAAGACCGTCGTTATGTCCAAGAATACAATTAATCTCTTGTTTCAATATACAAGTCAGCACAGAACTGCTCAATATTATTTTATAATTAGTTTCAAAAGAAGTTGTAGCCTTAAATATTAAGTGTAGCTAATTAAGCATAGCATCAGCTGTATGCAGCACTATGATTTAAAATTTAGAGCGTTGTATATTCCGGTTACTTTAACATGAAGCTGATTTTCATTAATGAGATTTCAAGAGTATATTATAAGCTAGTTTACAATACACGTGACAGAAATGTACGTCTTTGTTACAGATGTATGTTCGCTGAAACAGTTCCAGTGCGCGAACAAGAAATGTATTCCGATATCCTGGGTCTGCGAAGGTGAGAACGACTGCGGTGACAACTCTGATGAAAATATTGAAGAATGCAAAAAAGGTAGGTGTTAACAGGTTCCTTCACCTTTGTTATTTTAAAAGTAAATAATCAAGGTAAAGAAAGTAATAAATTCTATAAGGTAATAATAAGATGACTACTTTCCATCAGGTGGTTCATCCGCCTTTTTGAAATAAAATACTATTTTTTGTTGCGCTGGGCAATATATGTTTATTTTACTTAAGAGTTACAAGTTTTTCAGCATCAAAGATAATTATGTTAAAATCGTATTTTTGTATAAAAAAATTGAGGTTATTATATAGGTATCTGATATAGAATAAAAGGATTCTTTTATATACCAATGAGACCATTTATTTATATGTAGCATGTAGCACGCGAGGTCGACGAGTTTAAACTTTAATCCATCGATGTTTCTCTTTGTTTGCATTTTGACAGCATACATTCTAATCCAGCAATGAAACTGGATGGATTTTAGTTTCCAGTTCTTTTTATTTGGCTATACAATTTTAGTGAGCTGCATATATTTTATTTTAATTCGTAAACATACCAAGGAACGTATACTTATTATATATAATACCTAATGTGGGTAGGGGTATGTAAGACCGAGTAATGTTGGATTTGAAAGCTGAATATTTACTTTAGACATCTCTTTGAGCTATTAATAGAATATTTGGGCTACGTTTATGTTAATGTATGGTTATATGAGGAAAAAACGAGAATAATTTTAATTCTCAAATGATGTAAGTACCTAACGTAGGTACCTACATCAGTGCGTTTTTTCATACGTTTTTACTGTATAAGTATAATATGAAGCGTATAGAAAACAAGACACTTTTTTAATATTTAGTAATATACGTTTGTCCAATTAATTTAGTGCTTTTAATTATTTATTTGTAAAAAAAAAAACATTTCCTCGATTGGACATAATAAAATGTCCATAATCAGAGTCCGGAGGAAGTATGAATCGTTTTTATCTACGAGCAATGTTTGAGTTATTAAGAAATAATTGAGAGTGATTGCGTGGGTCTTGATTGGTATTTGGCTTCTTTTATTGATGCGAGATGAGCCGCCGCGACGGAACGGCGCCCCAACTCTTCATATTGCGCATGCGTCGCGCTACCGTTCTACCAGTTTCGCCGATTCACCAAATTCTATATAACTGCCAATAACTAATATTGTATTGCACGTCTTAGATTTCATACAAGATTCGCTTTGTCATTGTCATTATGGAATATCGTATCTGCATAAAGCATACTATGTTGTCTGTTATACATATTATGTTACAGTATTAAGGCTGTATTTTGAGAATTGGGTCACGTAGATATGTTTTTATATCGAAATAATTATTGAAGACTTATATTGAGTAGGTACTTATAATTCCGAACCGTCAGCTTTGAATTAAATTGCCCTGTTGTTATCGGATATAATTTCGCCGTATAATTATTATCATCGTTTCTGTTAAAAGGGAGGCAATTATGAAGTTATAAACTGAAGATAACGTTAAAAAGGCACCTGGTAAATAAGTACAAGGATAAAAGGAATGTTCAAAAGGATTTCGCGAATTTTCGTCTATTCAGTCACTTTGTAAAGTGTTTTGTCCATCTTGATTACGAAATGTTTGACGATGCGACTAACATCTTTTCTATTTGGAGTTTCAAAGGATTGAAATTTGTATAAAATATATAGATTTAAGTGATATTGTTTTATTGCGATATGTATTACAGACCAACTAAATTGATAAAACAAGGAGACTTTGTCATCTACAAAACTTCTAAGTTAGCCCATTTTGTTTTAAATTACTTATCGTGTGGTTCCATTTTAATTCGGACCAGTTTCTACAATAACATGAAAAAGAAAAAAACATCTATTGGATCTTCAATTTTGTATATAGAATGGTTAGTCCTTATTTAGCACTAGTTTGTTTATAATCTTATAATACTTTTTGAAAAAACACCTTTGAGTATGTATGAGCCAGGTAACCTATGAATTAGGATTCAGTTAGATATGCTTTCCCGATCATTTTAGTTTGCAGGGATATCTAAGAGGATTCGCTCGTTTCTTCTGCTTCTACAAAACAGTTATGACTCGGCAAGCAAGTCACGTTCATGAAACGCCTTCGTGCCTGGAAATGTCCTCATTCGTACATAAGTTGATGAGTAATGGTTCACTGTAATATTAGGTACTATGTTTTGCCCACCCGCCTAAATTCCAAACAGATTTTTTGTGAGCTCGATATAACGCGGCTATCTTAAATATCTATATGTTAGGTATATGTTCATGTGAATTAAGTATTTTTGAAACTACAGCATAGCAACTGCGACGCGATATGAGTAGGTAAACTATATACACATATCAAGTACGTCGGATAGTGTCGTAACTCGTATGGGTTCGTCTTTTTATTCGAATCGTAAAGGATTTTATGTTTTTTTTGTTGGATGACCAAAGGTTTAAAGGTTAGTAACCCCTACTTGAATGTCGGCAGTAATTATTTCTTATAGACTCCCTTTTAATATGATTATATTTTTTAATTTATTGTTAACTAGCGACCAGCTCCGGCTTCGTACACGTATATTACGCATGTATAGGACACATGAACCTTCCTCTTGAATTACTCAGTACTCTATCTAATAAAAAACCGCATTAAAATCGAGTGCTTAGATTTAGATTTACTTAGAGACAGGCAGAATAAAGCGACTTTGTTTTATGTATGTACTATGTAATGAAAACGTATTTGTTTTATTTCAAGTATACAAAAAAAGTTAGCCAAATGCCATTTATTAAAATCAGTTTAAAATATTTTACTAGTTTCGTTTAGTCAATATGAAAATTAATTATTATCTTTTCTTCTTAGGAAAATATAACTTAATTCAAATACCCATTTATCTATGCGAATAATATTTATGTTAATAACTTAAACAGCTCCACATATATAAACGATAGTTCATACTTTCCGTGAATTTTATGCGCCATTAACCGTTCCTAGCGACGACGTTATACCGTGTCATATTTTTATGGAATATTTTGTCTCGTATTGCTATGAAAATAAGGTGTATTATTCAGTTGTTTTTTATACGCGATCTAAATCCTGAGTATGTATATTGATGATGGACGAGCGAATTTGCGATTTATTCTAATATATTTGTTAGCAAATGGCTTTATGGTTTATCAATTTATAAAGTTGAATTATAATCAACATGATATCGTCTTTGATACGTTCTCTTATACGTGCTGTTATTAAAATTTAAATTTGATTATTTTGTTAGCTAAATATATAATTTTTGAATGCGTAAATATAATATTTGATTGTTATCTGTGTTATCATAATAATTTACAAATAAAACGTTTCATTATAAGCTGTTAAGTATTCATATAATATATAGTCTAGTGACTATTGAAACATAAAAGCAGTTCTGAATAACTTATATTGACCCCATTTTTTTAGTTTTTCTTTATATATCTCGTGGTTCAATTCCTTCATATAATATTTTATATGTCGTATTCATTCAATAAATTCACTTCAGTAGTTTAGGCGCTATGGTACAAATACAAACATACATACACAGACTGCCAAAATAATTTATCCTTTGTTGGGCGTTTGCGTAATACAACGTACAAACAACAAAATATACTTCAATATAAAATATCGGATATATAAACATATTTTAAACCCTCATATTATTATTATATACGTATATTTTTTGTGTTGTTAGGCATTGTTTATATATTCATAAGTAGATTACAAATAACAGTTTTCAAAGGCAACACACGACCGTTTGACGCCAACAAAATTAGGCTCTTAATACGTATTAAAATGTATATTATGGTGAAGTGTTTGTAAAACGTAATTAAGACACCTTTTTACCTGTTACCTAGTTGTTAGCTAAAAGTATTTTATGTCCCTTGAATAAACGATACTAGTACTTATTTATCTTACAAAGTGACGTGTTTGGCTTTACTTTGTAATTGAAATTTGTACATTATATCGAAAGCAACGACAAATTAGCTAAAACAAAGTAAGTACTTGCCTTAAAACTCTTTGTGTCAAGAGGTTTAATTAAATTATAAGTAAATAATTTATTACACTACAATTAGGCGGTTAAATGTATCGTTAAGATCCTGAAAATAATTCCTGTTTACATTTCGTTATAATTGGAAAATTAAATAGTATTAGCTATCAGCCACGACGTTATTAAAAGCTTAAAGGTCTCTTGTTCAAACCCTAAATAGATGAATAAAATTGTGTCTTTACTGAAGTTTTGACTAAGAAATTTTGTTTCGTATTTTAAGTAGGTTTAGAGTTCCGATATTATCGGCACTTTTATAGTTTTGTCATGCATCCAGCGGTATATATTTTTAAAACGCCTTATTCGGGGTATCATGTAGTATGATAAAAAATCTCTATGTAAATTATATCGGTCTAGATAATTTTTTTAAATTAGTTTTTAAATTAGTACAAAATAACAAATTACTTCGGAACCCTGTACGCCGCTCGATTTTACTGTTACAGTGCGTAGCTAAGTCAAGAAATCACTTCATTGATTTTTATATACTAAAATTTTCACTATGAGGTATGTTTTAAGAATGTCACTTATGACTTATGAAATTCTCATATTTTTTTGTAATAAGTTTTAAAATTGACCCACTTAATAGATTGAAGTAGGTTCCGCCTGCAATGACTATTATTCTTGAAAACCCATAAAACTCAAAACCAATCCCGTAATATTCGAGATGAAGGTTGCTAGTAATTGCTGCAATAAAGTAAGGGTGTCCTCCGAACTGCGAACCGATATCAAATTTTAGTGCCTTCCCAAGTTTTTGGCCTTAAGCAAATGAAGGAACAATCTTTAACTCGAGCCATTCATTTTTAATTTTAATCTTGCCTATCGCTCTTATAGTCCGAAGCAATCGGCTAAATTAAATTTAAATAAAATAACGGCCGGAACACCAATCGGATTGTTTTCCGAGTAAGACTCGTAAAGTCTGGACTTTCTATCTAGATCACTGCGTTTTGTAATTTTGATTTAATCAATATGAAAGGATTTCACGATATAACACCTTATAACACCATAGTGCCTACATGTATAATACTCAAGGATGTAGTGTTATTGAAAGCCCGTGTATATAATGAGAACATAAATCATTATTTTTAGTGAAGGCAAATTTGAATAAATGCAGTGGCATACTCTACATATCTCTCATTAAAACGAGTGCTTTGTTTTCTCGAGGGTTCTATTGTTTCAGAATATTTGCCGTTATATATGCAGTCTTTTTTTACGTGTATAATATGAAACGTAGTTTTTTAGCTGGCAACTGGTGTGTAATTTGACAAAGCTCTTCATAAGTACATCGAGATCATTAAAATTACATTTTAATGATTTCATTCCCTTTGAGGTCGTGATGTACTCACTACTTCTGTTTTCCCATACCGAGGACTGGCTCAAAGCGTCGCTTAATTTGATAAGAGCTCATTATTTTTTTAGAAGACGAGTTCATTAATTACTATAATATCACTCATTTATGATTACATTAGTTCTGAGGATTGTAAACTAAATTCCGTTTATTAAATATTGTTGAAGCGACCGCAATTACATTTTGTTTTCCTCGTATTGTTTTGAGGAAACAATTTCAGAAGTTTCAAATAAATTGTTGTATAAACGATTTATAAAGCAATTAATTATAACAAATCCAATCCAGTAGGTACAGTTAATGTAATATTAAAAAAAAAAAAGTATAAAAAAATCTTAGTTAAAAAAAATAAAAATCATTTTTATTAAGAGAGAAATTAAAATTTATAATTAAACTAAAAATGTCAAACAAAGAAGATATGAAAAAGCTGACTAGTAAAAGATAACATTTACATCACATCGGATTGAATC
>DWAJ01004819.1:0-12339 GCA_018238005.1 Eurema mandarina | reverse complement strand
ATTGTTCATATTTGTACCATAAAAGTGGATAGTTTAAAACTATTTTACACTTTGGAAAAGTTGGAAATACGGTGGAGGATTAACGCCCGAATTTTTACCTATCATAGAAAGTGTATATAAGGCCTTCCTTATATACACTTTATTTTTTAGATTTATGCCGGCTTAAATTAAGTTATAGAACATTTCACACGTTCATATGAGTGGGATGGTGTTCGTACGTTACTACAGGCTACTAAAAATTATAAAGTATGTAAGCTAGTTGCCTTAAGGTTTATTGGTATCTCTATGATATACCTAATATCATACAAACAACAATGGACTACTAAATAAATTAATAAAAAAAAAAATAAAAAAAACTTAAATATAAAAGTTGAAAATATGCTGTCATTGACTTTTTTGTAGGCATTTTCAAGCTCCACATCTTTTCTCAAGAACTCAAAAATATACCTTTTATAGTTAAGGCCGCATTCGTATAAACGAACTTTTTCTTTCATTTACTATGCAAAACGGACTACCACGTTAAGCCTTTTAATTTTTCGGTTTTTTATTTAACCTATGACACTCAGCAATTGTGGCTTTCTATTGGTGAAAGAATTATTAAAATGGGATCAGTAGATCCCGAGATTACCGCTTACAATTTAACAAACACACAAACTCAACTTCTTTATAATATTAGTATAGTAGTATTGATATAGAACTTTAGTTGTAAGCAATATCAAATATCTTACCTAACAGTAGCTGGCCACAGCGGGAACATGCAGACACCAATAGTTCCAAACACCACAAGCGCTCCGCACACCCAGTAGTACCAGGGCATAGGGTCATAGATCCACACGTACGCATCCAGGCTGTCCAAGAACACCTGCTCCAGATGCATCTCTAGACGGATCTTACGTTTCTTCTTCTCTTTCTCTTTTCCATCTTTATCCTAGAAATTTCATTTAACAAAATTAAAAAAACTTCATATTGGATTTTAAAAATAAATTTGAAGAATTGTATTTTTTAATTAATTGATTTAGAATGTCTGTTCATTGTTTACATAATATTATGTTAATAGTAAACCCACTTAGACTGGGTTTTCTATTGACTTGTAAACTTTTTACTAAAATAATCTAGTCATTTATCCGACCTCATCATTTGGTATTTTTAACCTCATCTTGTACCGCGTTATTCGCATAGTTGTTTTTTAATTCCAATTAATTTAATTAAAAACTTTATTCTGCCTTTTAAACAAATTTAAGTTAATAGTTACCTTTCCCTCAGTAGCGCTTGCTTTATCACCATCTTTCTCATCACCGCTCTTGCTTGATTTCTCAATGTCCTTTTTCTTAGATTTTCCTTTCAGCTCCTGTTCACTGACCGGTACCTAACATACAATTAACTTTGAGTTATAATACTACTTATATAACAATCTCGAAAGTTATTGACAATATAATAGATAACACTGAAGTTGAGGACGCAGATAGAACCAGCTTAATAGATAGGATATTTTATACCACAATTGCTACGGGAATATTAACTACGCGGGTAAAACCGAGGAACGAGGAGCGACAAGTCGCTCATATATAAATCTTAAGAATAAATTTTCAAAAATATTTAATTTTTATACTCTGTTTTTTATTCAAATAAAAATATACACAAAAAGATTCATATCAGAAATAAGAATACTTATAATAAACTAGCTGACCCGTGCCCCCTTCGTTGGGTCGTTAATTATACATTTCAGTTTTTTATATAGCCTATGACACTCAACAATAACGTGGCTTTCTATTGTGAAAGAATTTTTAAATCGGGCCAGTAGATTCCGAGATTACCCCTTACAATTTAACAAACACACAAACTCTACTTCTTTATAATATTAGTATATCTATCTAGATGTAGTGAATACCTTCTTGGCTCTATGGAACAGTTTATGTAGCAGCATCTGATGCAGAAAGTCAGTGACTTCGAGACGGTTCGTGAACAGCGGATTTTTTCCAGTCGCCCATTTTGAAGTCAACAATGCGTCCACAGCTTTGGTACCTGTAATAACATGAAACACAATCAACAATTGTCGATTGTTGGTAATCTTTTTTGGATTAGGCAGGATTTAAGGTGATGTAGTACAATTGATTGTATATTACATAAAAAGCGGTAAAGAGTTTCAATATCCCAGATTATTGTCAAGACAACAATTGTTTGCTTGGTTTGTTCTGCTTTCTTTCGGATTTTTTTTTCAAGCTTTCCTGGTAGAAATCTCTTATTAGTAATAAAGCCGCCTGTTGCAACTAACTTTATGATTTTTACTTAGTTTGAAATGAAAATGTTAAAAAAAAGAAAATAAATGCTTGAAGATTTTTATAAAAGTATCTGAGGCTAAAAATATGCAAATGCGTTGGTGCCTTTTATTTTGCGAGATTAAAACCATATCACTTTACGATGGAAAACCAAAATGTTAAGTTGCTCTCTTTTTACAAACGCCGTGGCGGGGTCCTGATCTTAAATTTAAGATAACAAACATTTCAGTTCGTATCTTAGTTGGTTTTGAATATACAAACATAATACAAAGCAGCAACGTTTACACGATATAGAATATTGACTATACTAATTATACAGTTATATAGTTTTTGAATAATTAAGATAATATGTAAGGTGTTTCTACTAGAAAAAATTGTTTCTATTTATACAGCTTTTTCGACTAATATTAACGAGTGTGATTACGCAAAGCCTGCCTTAGTTTTCAGCTTTAATTACAATTTATTATATTTTGCGAATAATAACATTGATAACCTACTTATAATTTGAATACATTGGACATATTCCGTACAAACTATTTTAGTCTTTTATGTGATGGGATAACGTCGAATGTCGTTTAACCTATTCAATAAAGCATCGGCTATGGATAATGCGATATTACGATAGAATAACAAGCGTGAATTTAAGGTTATAAAATGAACTGTATATGTTAAACTAAACCATATTGGAAGGAGGGCTTTAAATCATCAATTAAAAAAGAAATAACGTAAAACGCTTTCTTAGAAATTTCTCGAACATTCATTATCAAATAATAAGTTATACATTAAGTAATAGAAACATTAAAGGCACCGTTAACAGGTTGGTTCATTTTATGAAACAGCATAATATTTGTGAAAGACAAGAATCATTGTACATATAAGATGAACGGAATTTTATAAATACAATCTAAAAATAATACAACGTTCTTCGGTTTTAACATGAAGTAGGGAGAGATGACGATTTAATATAGACTCGCGGAGTTGGTATCGAAATAAGTTATGTATAAATGTTATTAGATGCGTCTTATAACTAATGTAAATTGTACTAATCACAGGCTACATACGTCATCTAATCGTCACATTTTCAACATATATATGGAACGGAGTGATTCTCAGATTAACTGCTAATGAGTAGTTATAAAGCAAGAAATGAATATGAACATCTCACTCCCCGTTCAAATTGGTACTAACTAAAGTAATACCGAATCTATTGTATTATAATTGCACATAAAAGACTTTTCCATATGTCTGGTGATGCTTTAAGACGCTCGTGTATGGGTAATTTTATTATTCATGTATGCAAAAAATCTAATGAAAAAAAAATTCTTCGATAAAACCAGTTTTCTACGCATTCGGCGAGTGCCAACGAACTTTTAAAATAAAAATAAATTTCGAAAAGGGATACTGATAACACACGATCCTATTTTATTATATTTATTTTGTTTTAACCTTAATTGCCTTCGATAGTTATGTGCACAGCGTGAATCTCATGACAACAAAATTATGACCGCATTATTTACCTAACACCTATCAGATTCATTTCAATACGTATTTCAATAATAATGAAAGAAAAAAAATACTATTGCAACCAACAGAAATTTTTGGCTTTGAAACCTTGTGTCACTCTTGATTTCGAATTCCTTTTAAATCTCGCGGTAATCTTATTTATATTAATTCTATACTGCTACTAGTTTTTCAACTATAGCATTTTTTAGCATTATGCGGAATAATGCTTGACGCTGAATGTTTTAACTACATCTTTCTTCATTCATATATCGAGAACTTTCAAAAGTACTAAGTAGAGCTTACGCTGGATGCGTGTTATTACATGTGCTGTACCAGAAATATAACAAACGATTTTATTTTTATTTGACATTGATGGAAATATCGCACTATGCTATGTCATTGAAAAACTAGGACTATTAACCAATTTGGTCACAAGCACGTGTGTTTTACGCATCAAATAGTGTCGTCGTATGTAATGTATGCCATGACTCATGCAGGGTTTTCATACGACTCACCAGTGAAATACTCGACGTGATGATTCAAGAACTTAGTCTTCTTGGTAGGGACAGTAGCTTTCAACCATTTCGCCACTGCATACTCTTCACTTGTTGCCTTGTCTGATTCCGGAGTTTCACCAAACTCCTATAAATTAAAGTTTCCAGTTTAGTATTTAATACTTTTTTTTTATTTGGTAACATATACAATTAATACGATAAGCTTTTGAATTGACTTTAATACTAGTAAAACTTCTTAATGCTTTACGTATTCTTTAAGTTAAGGATAGTTTAAGAAGAGAAGTCCTATAGTCCGAAGTTATGAATGGATTGGCTGATTGTAAGAAAAAGAGAAAAGAGATTGCCAAATTAAAACGGTATCATATGTTCAGCAATGAAGAAGTGACCGAGAAGAACCTAAAAAAGCCACCTAGAATAGATAGTTACAAGTTGTACTGGTTAGTTATTCGATTCAACATTAGTAATGTAAGGTTGCGATAAAGAATTAAATAAATCTAAACTCCTATCTTTACGTAAGCTAATACAGTCTACGGCATTGAACTTGCATGTGAAGTGCATATATTTTACTGTTACATAACTAACTACAATGCTAAAATTCCCAAGAATAACAATGTAGATAGAACGTCATGTTACACAAAAGGCATGATATATTTATCTTAAAGGCTGCTTTGTCAATAATATTGAATTAATGTGATCTATATGATGATCTATTTAATATCGCGTTAATATATATATATATAAATATCCAATAACACTAAATAAATAAATGTCAAATATCCAAGACACTTGTATCAAATTGCTTTACGGCTCTAATTTCATTGACCAATATTGATAAAACAAGGTTGAGTTCAATGACCAGCGAATGCGCTGCCCGTGACCTTCAAAAACTTAAAAAATAAAATTAAAAATTTAAATAAAAAGCAAAAATTTTCTTAAGGGCAATGATCCTTTAAATTTAACTTAACATACTTAAGAGCATAATTTAATTTTAAAAAGATTATTATATCTAAATAGGGAGGTCCGTGCGGACCAGAGATAAAATAATGGTAGTTCAAATCATTAACTCAATTTGATTATCTGTCGTAAAACAATATTAATTTGTAACTTCCATTTCATTATCTTTAATATTTGTTTTATTTATTGAACCTCTTCCTACCATGGAAATACAAATTATTATTTTATATTTAAATACACTCGATCTGTCATATTAGTAAATATACTAAAATAAATAAAAAAATATAATTAAAATAATTTAACGCATATAAGACATGTTACTTTAAAGTTTAACACTTAATCGCAAAAAATAAACTTAACCGACGCTCAACTCGATATAACCCTTTTCAGCATTAAACTTAATTTATAGAACCTCAATTTATGAATAAAAAATAACTTACGAATTCCTCCTCCATGGTGAAACATGTGCGTCTACTGACTTTGGTTCTATTAGTACTGAGTGTATCACCGGTGAAAGTGGGACATTCTCTACCTCAACATATAAATCGGAACGATCACATTGCGGTATATTTTACAAATAATAGAATAGCCTCAGCGTTTTTTTGAAGCGATCATTTTAGCTTTTAAAATACTCGATAAACAATGTATAGTTGTAATTAAAAGTGATTTAACTGTAACATACTGATAATTTATTTAGTCTAAATTATAAATAATAAAAGTATTTAAAATTAATTAACTTCGTAAGAAATGAATATTCCAAAATTTAAATAATGTTAAAAATATCATTAAGTAATTTTACTAATTTAAGCCATATTAGACGTTATGAAAAAGTTACTTAAATAAAACAAAAGCATTGAGATCATATGCGAACACGTAAAATATCGCTAAATGAAATTAAATTTCAATATTTTGGGGGACAAAGAAAAGTACATGGTTTGGAGCTTTAAAATCCGTATGGTTAAACTTAATTTTATAAAGTAAATAAATATTTACTAATAAAATCTTAAAAAGTTATACATATCCATACACTTCCTTCTTTCTATCACTAACATCACGAAAGGGTTTCGAAACTGTAAACTTTAAAACACTAAAATTATATACAACGCCTTTCTGAAGCTTTGTATTAGCAGGTAGAGCTACACTTGGTTTACTTATTTATAAGCCTGCAAGACAGGTAAAAAGGTTTTTTTATGATAATTGATATAACGCGAAAGATACGAAGCAAGGTACAGGTAAATAATATGTACGGTACAAAATAAATAACACTTTAACCGACTTCAAAAAAGGAGGAGGTTTCTCAATTTGACCGAATATATTTATTTTTTAGTTTTAACTTTACATAGCGTTAAATTCATTACATAAAAGTTAAAACAATAACTCAGAACTTACTGAAAACCACATAAGTAATTCTAATGTGGTATTTCTTCACAAATCTTACACAACTTCTACTGAAGGAATAATACTAATTTGGTATTTAATAATATATCTGAGGAGTCTCTATGACAGGTAGGATCGTCCGTCACAATAACCTCGGATGAAGCGAAACGGCGCGATGATGCTAACTGATGCCAAAAATGCAACGTTAATTCATCACAGATGTTCAAGTGAGACATCAAGGGTCTTTAAACGTCTAGTAAGTCCATATGTGCATCTAACTAGTTTTGAGACAAGCCTCTAGGTTGAAGTATAAAACTATATTGATGTGGAAAAATCCCCAAAAGCACTCATGACACCATCACATAAAGGGACTGTAAAATACTGGTTGATTTTACTCAGTCTGAGTCCGATATTTCTTACTTCGTCACTCCGGGGTTGTGGGCGTAAACATTTCCCAAGGAAAAAAACAGAAATATAAAAACTAGTACAGTCAGTCAGCTGGAATATTGTACTTTTACAGGGTAATAATTTTCAGTAGCTCGGTTTAAGCACCTAAAACAACCTTAACAAACTAAATTGTTCCAATATATTACTTAATAAATCAGGTATTTTTTTTACAAAAAATTATTTTTTAAATTAACAGTTAGATATACCAGTATGTGGTCATAACAACTCACAAAATCAAATACATAAACACAGTGCATTTAAAGAAAAATCCGTGAGCTATCACAAAAAATTTGTTTGTCACAACTCACATGACACATCTGAGACAGTTTTTTGAATTTCATAGTAGTACATGTCTTTTTTTAATAAAATAATATTATAAAACCAGAGAAGTGTGTATCAGACTTGCAATCCCAGCTAAAAAATCTGTATTTTATTAATTAAAAAATAAATAAAGATAACACACAAAGACTTATCACTTTCACAGATAATAAAAAATAATAAATTAGTTATAACATTTAGGAACTAGGAGAATACAAAATGTAGCCATTACACAACTATAACCATTTATGGCAACCATGTTTGTTTGTATAATATGTTGTAAGTTTAAGAAGATCTCACTTTATTGACTTCCTAGCAGTTATCTCTTGATTATGGATGATTGTAAAGATGCTCATGTGAATGCACTATTCTTGCATGTGAAACTTAAGTTAAAATTTATTCACGGTTTTAACCACTTAATTACTTTAGATTAATAGTACAACCCGAAAATATGTATGTATATTGGTTTAATATCATATATCCATAATAATGATTATTAAAGCTGTTTATACAAATTTATAAATATTTCGAAAACATAACCCTTCCTTTTTAAACTTCATCAACATAACAACAACTTTAACAAACCCAATTATATTGTTACAATTAAAACAAACCTTTTTTCGCTGAAAACAAAATAAATTATTTTCATAAGTAGCTTGGCAAAGATTTAAACAAAGAAACAGCCGGAAGGATCGAAGTTATTTATAAAATTTTAAAATACTCAGCTGTTTATGTACTACTGCGCAATGTACGCCCTATATGCGTTTTAGAGTCGAAACGTGGTATTAATTTGTTACATGAGAAAATATTTTCGGCAAATTTTGCATACTTCATATTTTTGTATCCTGCTAAGGTTCATAAACCTTTCATGGACCTAGTTAAAATTAATGACTACATGAATAATAACACAATTGCGTCGCCATAAAAGGTCACTATAAAATATAATTACTAACTTAATCACTGAAAGAGAATTGATTTCATCTGCTTATTCAGGACTTGGCGAATTTCTTTAAAACATTTATAACAACGCAAATATTTATTTCAGCGGAACGTAAGCTTATTCTTATGAAAAGTACACAAATATGAAATATATTTCCAATAAACAAATAATTATATTTTACCTCTTTACGCTTTTTAGTTTTTCTCTTTTCTGCCATAGCGAAAAACTGTATACGTTGCTGTTTCTGTTGATTTTTCTTTCACAAGTCACAACTCACAACTTCTCATGACGCTGAAACAACATTGACAATACGTAGATGGGAAATGTGAATTGAAAATTGTAAAAACAAAGATGTCAACGCCAAAATTTAAATAACACGCAATTTTTTAATATAGCAATAGTGAGCCATATTATATTATTATTAAGTCTGTGACTAATTCATCCATTGGGTATAATAATTCATTTCTTTTCTTTATATAATATTAAACACACATAAAAAAAATCTTCACTATCATTGCTATTAAATATGTCATTCAAAAATGTTTATAAAATAGACTTTGATAAAATGTTCTCTGCAACGCCATTTATTTAAGCTACATTGAATAAAAATTTTACATTAATACATATTGCCTTCTTGTGCAAACAAAAATACTAAATATAAGTTTCTTTTTTCTTAATTTTAATTTAATTTTAAAAATAATTGAAATATTAAAATAAGTACTTTAAATTACCTACAATTAAAAATAATATTGTTATCATTAAGTCACACATTTAAATAATAATTTATTCCCTTCAATATACAGTTTGAAACCAAAAATATATTTATTGCTTATTCATGAAGTTATATATTGACTGCGGTAATCATATGGCAGAATCGACATTGATTGTCAAATTGATATTTGACATGAAAGAATACTGAATACTAAGCTGTCAGTTGTCACCCGAGATTCGAGAATAGCACAATAGCTACTTCAGTACTTGTCACTTGACTTTTGTCAATTTATTTCAAATTCCAATTTTCAAAAGTAATCTTTGTATTTTGTACAGATTTCATAAATATCATAACTCCAAGGTCGTAGCCAATGATAAAATGAGTTAAAATGTAATAGGAAGTTTTAAGTAACCATTTAATATTCTGTTGGGCAAACTCGTTAACATCTGTGTACACGCGTAATATCGCAATTAATAACACGGAGGAAATATAAATATGTAGTTTGTTCAACCTTATGAAAATATAATAATATTTTAAATAAATTATTACTTAACGTGTAAATGTCTAATTTAATTAACTTTTTCTGTTAATTACCAAACTAGTGATACGTCAATAAAAATAATTATTTCGAAGTGTATTTTATCGACCTGCGCTTAGTTCGTCTCGAATAGTGTTAGGAGTTTGTAGTGTCGCAAGTGTGTGAATTCATAACAAAATTTCTATTGGAATTAATGTTATACCTTTGATCGAAACATCATAACGAAAACCTTGACAATGAATGGGCATCAAATAGCTGAAGGTATCTTTTTTACTTTTACATTCCATTAAAATAATAGTATTTAAGTACCATGTGTCTTGTAGGTACAATACACTTAACTTATCCTACTAATATCCTAATAATAATGTTGTTGAATGTGCTAATAAGTATTAAATTATTAATCTGTCATAAAAGTGCCAAGGTTACTGCAGCTCAACATTGATATTCTTTTAGTGTGTTTGTTTTAAGAAGAGGATGTAAATTTATTTTAAAATTATTTTGTTTTATTAAATAATAATATTAAATACAATAGTAACATAATCCTTTATGGAAAAATACTGTTGTGTCTTTATTTTAAATATTATAGTTAGTGTATTCAGTTTGCAATAAGTTGATTATAAAAACTGAAATGGAGCGAAGAATATGTAGATTGTATTTTGAAGTTTATCATATTATATCATTTCATAGATAAAAATATATTATATATTACTATCATATATTTTTATATAGTCTTGTACTGTACTTTTCTTGTAAAATAATTTATGATTTTAGATAAGTTAGGCAATTTTATAAAACATTCATTTCAGTATTTTACATTGTAAATTTTCTATTTAAGTTAAACTGCAGAAAATAATTCGAAAATTTAAATGACTATACAAATTTATCAACTTAATAAAGATAAAATAATTGTTTATCTACGGGGCAATTATTTTTAATTATTAAGTGTATTTAATATGTACGTTACACAGTTATGATTTTACATTTTTTTTGTTCTGAAAGGTGAATGATTGTCGAAATTGAAATTGAATAATATCTTATTCCATAATAAATATATTCAAATACACAATCTACTGCATACAGTAGATGTTGCATTTGCTTAATACAATATATTTTGTGAAAAAAATTTAATCTAAAGCAAATGACCAGTAAATTATTTTTTAGAGTAAAACAACACAGTATTTGTTTCACTTCCAAGGATCAAAATTCAATTTAAATGTCAATTTGATTTTTGGACACATTTACATTTCCTATTATAGTCAGATGGCACACATATAATCCATTAAGTAAATAGCTCTTTATTATAGCAAAAAATAAAAAATTGAACAATTATATTTAATATTAATTATATTTTTATGTTACAAGTTTCTTCATTCTCACCTTAACCGTAACTATTAACCTTAGACTTCATTAAAAAAAATCTCTACAAAGAATCTAATTGTGAAAACTTTATTTGAATACAATGATTTGTGAAACACATACCAGAAATAGTTCATTTAAATTAACCCAAAGTACTATTTGATAGATATTAATGTCGGTAATTGTTAACAATGTATGTTAAGAATGCACAAATATTAATTTCTATTTCAGAACTGCCAGTAGGTGTTACAGTAGAAGAGATTGAAATTCCTGTGCCTTGGGGACATGTGGCAGGAAGATGGTGGGGGCCTCGCAACAAGCAACCTATTATTGCAATCCATGGATGGCAAGATAATGCAGGTACTTGGGATAACCTTATTCCAATGTTACCTGCCTCAACATCTGTATTAGCTATTGACTTGCCTGGACATGGCAACTCGTCACACTATCCCACTGGTATGTTATACTACATCTTCTGGGATGGCATTGTTCTTCTCCGACGTATTGTCAAGCATTTTAATTGGCAAAAAATAAGTCTCCTTGGTCATTCACTCGGTGGCGCTCTCAGTTTTATGTATGCTGCTTCATTCCCTGACGAGGTAGATAAAATAATTTGCATTGACATCGCAAGTCCCGCCGTAAGACAACCTGATGTTGCAGTCAAAGTTACAGGTTGGTCCATCGATAAGATGTTGCATTATGAAAACTTGACCGAAGATAAAATTCCTTGCTATAACTATGAAGAAATGATAGACATTGTCGTTGATGCTTATAAAGGTTCAGTGTCAAGGGAGAACTGTAAAGTGTTAATGAAGAGAGGTATGGCGCCCACGCCAGGACATATGAAGAAACAGGGATATTTTTTTAAACGAGATCCGAAATTAAAAGTATCCGGTTTAGGAGCGATGTCGATAGAAACGGCGCTTGAATACGCAAGTCAAGTTAAATGCAAAGTGCTAAATATCAGAGCTATTCCAGGTCAGAAATGGGACAGGTTAGACTATTATATGAATGTCATAGATAAGTTAAAACAAACAGCTGATGTTACCTATGTTGAAGTAGAAGGAACTCATCACGTCCATTTAAATGCCCCAGAGAATATAATTACCACTATAGAAGATTTTCTAGAGGAATACTAAATAATAGCAAAAAATATTATTGTGATATTTAATGTGATGCAAAACGTGCACAATTAGATTTAGTATTAACGTAAAAGATAGCCTTAAAGGTGCTTGTAAAGTCGCTGACTCACTTTTAAGTAGTTAATTAATGCTGCTTCATAAGGCAGAAAAACTAATTATATATTTCTGATATCATAATTGAATTATCATTTATCTGTATTACTAGCTAGAAGTGCTTGTTTGGTTTGTGTTTGAATCGATAGTATAGTAAGTAATGATTCT
>DWAJ01004818.1:0-12340 GCA_018238005.1 Eurema mandarina | reverse complement strand
CGCGCGGGGCGCGTGATCGTCGGGTGCGCGAGCGTTGATTGGTTGTCCCAGTCGTGTTGTCTTTGAGCACCAATACGTCAATTACGAGCGCGATTCTACCGATGCGCAGCTATTCTCGTCCAGCGCTTAACATAAATGACGCGACCTATAGCTAGCTGTAATGGATTGTAAATGTAACTTTTCGATTGTTATAGTATTTCAAAAGATTTATGCGTCACTGATCATTAAAAACAACTCTACTCTTTCAAAGTAAAATAATACGAATGCTAATTAAAGTACAGTCTACTGCATGAACACATTTCAAATCTGAACATTAATAATTTTCGAGAAATAGGTAACACCAATTCTTCCAATAATATCTTTTAGGCATTATGTGCAGATTAATAGAAACAAGTACTTACATCAAAGGTCGATGGGTGCTTATGACGAAGTCGGGCTTCGAGTTCTTGTAGACGAGACGCGACGAGGTCTGCAGCCACTGCCACTGGCCGTCTTTCGTCTGAAACCGGTACGCTATCATGCCTGAAGCACCGGTTTTTAGTACTGCAAGAAATACAATAGTATTAAATTATAATAAGTATAATATTTCTTAGAGCTCGTGGGACGGTGACCTTTTTCATGTATAAATATAATAATCGTCGGGTTTTTGTTTATATGTACAATTGTATACCTATTCTTATTTTTTAAAAAGAGCTACTATCAGAGTTTCTTGCCAGTTCTTCTCTGTAGAAACTGCCTTCCGAACCGGTGGTAAATGTTTTGTTATACCATGATGATTCAAAAGTGTTACTTTATGTAGCCTAATTAAATTAAGATACATTGGACTTTGACTTTAACTAGCTGTTGCCCGCGACTCCGTCCGCGTGGACTTTCATATAAGCTTTGACCTCCCCTTCCCCCCATATAACCCTTTTTCTCAGTTAAAAAGCCTATGTTTTATCTCAGGCTCTAGACCATCTGTGTGCCAAATTTCATTACAATTGGTTAAGCGGTTTGGCTGTGAAAGCGTAAAATTATAAAAAGTTTCAACACCTCGCGCAACCTTTTGGGGGTTGATTTAAAAAAAAGTATTCTATAACCTTCCCCAGGCTCTAGACCATCTGTGTTCCAAATTTCGTTCTAATCAGATCAGTAGTTTTAGCGTGATGGAAAGACAGACATACAGAGTTACTTTTACATTTATAATATTAGTGTGAATTTCAGAACAGGGCCATCTAGACCCACGCTCAGCAGAGCTAATATTGAGGTTGAGTTTGTTAACATAGTTCATAAGCTTATTTATATCAAATATTACTGCAAATGAAGAATTTTGTAATTATTTTATAACTAGCTGTGCCAGCGACTTCGCCCGCGTAGAAATGTGACTGCGCAGCATTTTTGAAAATTCCTAACCCGCGCCAACAAACGTTCAGCAAGATCAACGTGATTCTTTAAATTACCATTACTTTTTTATTTAATACCCCTTTGACATAAATTAAAGACTAAATGTTAAGTTAAGCTTACCACAATATATCATATATGAAAACCCCATCTAGATAAGATAAGCCGTTTCTGAAATAAGCGTGCACAAACAAACAGACAAAAATTCCAAAAATCATTGTTTTGGGTTCTATTGCGTTAATAAAGGTCTCCTGTAATATTTTTTCTTATGTATCTTCCATGTACAGACAGGGACTCGTTACGTTTTTATTATATGTATAGATGAAAATTGAATAATGTAACTCACATTCTTGGTGGGCGCTGGCGACGTACGCTAAGTCATCGTAATGGACCAAGTCATACCCTCCCATGTTCGCGAGCTCCGCATCTGTGTAACCCAGAAGCATCTTCCCTCTGCAATGCAAAATATATTTAAGGATAGATAAATATCTTAGACCAATTAGGCGCTAGGTAGTTAGACACAATTATTGGTTCAAATTTTTTTGTAGAAACTTCGTGAAATAGTCAAAATACTTTAGATCAGTCAATTATGTTTTTAAATAAATATGTATAGTAATAGTTTTCTCACATCAGTATCTCTTTGATAATAATTCATGAATCATTGAAAAAACATGCGTTTACAATCCTTAGAGTTTTGTTATATATTGGTAAGTATTATCCAAATTTTACAGCGAAAAGCATAAAAAATGTAATAGCTTTCACCCGCGGCTCTGCTCAATCAGTTTATGATGATGATAAAACGTATGTTCATACTGATATCTCAGAGTTTTTACGTAAAAGCGTAACCAACATCCCTGTGCTCTCTTTTATAATATTAAAGAGGAAGCAAGGATAGCAAACTTTGAGAGCATCTCTTTTATTTATTGATTTATTTATTTATATATTCTTTGTTACAATATAGATATTACAATTAAACAATCTAAAAACTATTGGAAATGTTGTAGCTGGCGGCCTTATCACTACAATTGTGATTTCTGTCAGGCAACCAAACAAGTGAAAAATCGTACAATCACAATATAGTTAAAACGGTGGCGAAAGTGCATTTGAAGAAAAAAAATATTAGTAAAATTAATATTTTACTAATATTTTTTTATTTCATAATACATAATTATACAGACAATACAAGTATACTTACATATACATACATACATACGTACTTACATACATATAGACAGACTATATAATATAAGAATAAACTAGGTCGAATTTAAGGCAGTAGTAAGATAGTGTTTATGCACAAGGTTTTTGAATGAGTTTAGTGTTTTTGCTTTTGTTTTTTTCATAGAACATAATAAAAATATCTCAATCGTTATCAAAAAAATAATCTCATGCTATGCGCATGACCTTCAAATATTTTCAAATCCTTCTTTAAATCTATCCAACGCCTACATCCCACTAAAAATAATTCCATCGGTCACGGTAAAGTGTTTAACAATTATACATTTTGTATGGGATCGTATTTTTCTATAATATTCAATTGTTGAAACCTTTTGTGGGCAGCCGATGTGTTTTTTGTTTAGAATGGTACTTATAGGTGGAACTTTAGTTCCACACAATTTTGATAATATAAGGTATGTGTACTTTTTAAGATCCTAAAATATTTAAAATGTGGAATAAAATTTTAATTTTTTTTTATAAATTATAAGTCAGTTGAGTTTGTTGAGACGCTTATGACTCTAGAAAGTCCGTACGAAATTTATGGATTGTAAAATTGGATGAAAAGGAATCAAAAAGGATGAATTTCATAGTTTATCAGTTCATAGTCTCTTAGAATTACAATCCAGTAAAATAATTACACTTACGTATTTACGGTTAAGTGACAGCAATCCTACAAAATAATTTTTCTCTAAGATTGGACAAAAAGATTCGTTAATTTTCTCCTAAAAACCTTATCCCTTATTACCATAAATCAATACAATTCTAATAAAGATATCTTTAATTGAAATCTGCTTGTTATTAAGCTACTATGTAAATAAGATACATTACTTACCGCTGGTCCATGGACACGAGTGATAGATCGAGTTTATGTTTGCTCTTGAACATGACTTCTTTTTGGGGAATTTCTAGAAGGCTCGGAGGACCGAAGGGCGCGCAGATCGCGAACAGTGCTAAAGGAGGCTCTTCTGTCTTCTTGTTCTGACCGTGTAGTACTTTTATTCTACCCCGTATGTCTAACCTCTGAAAATATTGAGGGAAACTTTTATTTTGACAATGTTCGAAAATGACAATTTGTCAAATGAAGACAATTTTTTGATTATGTATCAATTAATATTCATCGTATTTGCTAGCTAATTTGATTTGTTATTGTAATTAACAAACGGTAATATAGAATAAACTAATCACCAGTTTCTTTAAACACTACATACAACAACACTTAAAACGCGAGACTGGCTTTCCTAATGTGATGATCAAAAATCTGCCCAGTACTAAATATAGGCGGATTTTTTGTAACATGATAAAGGCATATTTAGCAGGTGGTTTAAATAATAAGACAAGCACATATGTTGGTAGACTATTATAAATTAGGAAGTAATACTTACTAGGAAACCAGAAGTATTATCGAGTAGACATCTAAACCGCACGGTAAAGCTTCTTTCCAATAGATGAGCTCGGTCAGGTCGTAGAACATCTTGTAACGTCAAGTTGCTAAGTTCAGGCTGAAGGAAGGAGTTCCACAGCAACTGTCTTTGGAGTTCCTCGCGGTCTTCTGAGTGTACCAGCTCGTAGACCGATTGGTGAACTATGTCTGACTGAAAGAGGATACAGATAGTTAGAGATTTTCATACATTTGAAACATAATATCCTGTTGATACTATACAGTCAGACAACCTGCCCTTGCATCTAGCAAGGGCAGGTTTGCAGGAAACTGTATAGTTTTAATATACATCGATTTTATCAATAAAAGCATGGTCCTATGGTTTCTTGCTAACAATTATTTGTATACAAATACAGTATCAGATACAATAATTAATAAAAGGCAAAACGATATTAGATTTAACATAATCATCTATCAATTACGTGTCAAAATAACAAGATAATTATTTGATAAGCCGTTAAAAGATCTATTCATCGGTGCAAAAAGAGCAAGTCATAACTGAACCGTAAATCAATAAAGCATCGATGACCCTAAAATCGATTCGAGACCCGTCATTAAAGAATCATCTGTAACGAAGATGGACGAGTTCATTGCGATCATTCAGAAGCAATTAAGAACCTTACGCCCAAATATTATGGCTCATTTTCCATTGCCGCTTAGAATCTATGGTTTTTAACACATCGTACAAAAATAATCGTATAAACAGTGTGGATAATGCGTCGACAACAAATGATCCAAGCAGAAAAGTAATTGATAATCAATGGGGTTGCGCAAGGCACAACATTGTGCCCCCTAGTTTTAAGCTGACATGTAAATGAATCATGCGAGTACGAAATGTAACCTTAAGCGTATAATATAGGTAGTAAGGGTCCCGGTAATGTTTAGATGTGGGTTCGAACATATTGCGATCGCATTAAATGTCAGAGGATGATTTGTACGGTAATTGCTTTTTGTTCCTCTTTTAGGGGCAATCGTTGCTATGGTTAGAATATTGTTTTGTTAATACTTTATTGTATCTGAAACATTTTTAAACGTTTGATCTTTTATGATTGATGGTAAAGTTTCCCCTAGCTGTAAACATTTAACGACCTAATTTGCGTTGTTTACTGAGTTACAGAGTTGAGTTTTATTTTTTCAAGCATAAAAATGAATATGACTTATAAGCTTAGTCTTTATTTTTAATTCTTAAAAACAATAAATGTTAGACGGGAAAGTAAGAAGTATTCTTAAAGAATATTTAATAAAAACTTATTCGTTATATCCTTGTCTTATATAAGAAACCATCACTATCTTCATAACGTAATCTGTCTTCACAACGCAAAACTTCCGAAGAAATATAATCTAACAAGATCATAACAAAAATCACATACGCATGTATATTAATTAGATATTGTACCTTTTATTTTAAAAGAGCAACTATCAATTTCTTCCCGTTTATTCTGAGTAGAATCTGCCTTTTAAACCAGTGGTAAATGATTTGCCATACAATGACGATTCAATTGTTATATATAGCCTAACAGACTTAAGATAAATTTTACTTTGAATATGAAAAACAAAATTCATATAACAGTATCGTTCCTTACCAACTGTGGCTGGCTAATGACGAATATTTTTTCCAAAAAAATAAAACAATATAGCAGTTATGGTCGGTGAAGTATGGCGATAGCGAGGGTGGGTCGATGCCAGCCACCTGGTGAGACAGCTTGGCTCGGAGGGTCGGAATTATACTCATTTCACAATCAACTTATTATTCTACGTTAGGTTATTTGGGGTAAGATTTTGTTGTCGGATTAAAAGGAATGGTTGGATATTATCTCTCTATTGTAACTTTTTAACTGACTTCAAAAAAGGAGGAGGTTTCTCGATTGGACCGTATGTACGTTTTATTTAAAAGTACGAATAGGTTGGCTTGAAAAATATGTCTAACTTGTTATAGGAATGGACAATTTACTTTAAGAAGCTTAAGTACATTCAATGTCTAACTTGATGTGGATGGGGTACATACAATTTAGGTAGGTAAGTACAATTTATTATATGAATAAATTTGATAGCTTGATAGGAACAGAGAATTTAGTTTAAATCATAAGTTTAAAAACCAAATTTAAATTCTTTCAGTTTTCTTTTTTTTTCTGTTTTGTCTTGGTTTGCGTTTATCTGATTTATTATTAAACCTCGAATAACAACACTTGTAACTTCTCTTTGTATTAGGCAATGTATATATATTATTAGGAAATTCGTTGATTAACAATCCTCACGTGTCAGTTTCAGATAACTATATTTAAAATAGCAGTTGCCTTAAGACAATGATTGCGGAACAAGAGCGTGCTTAGTTAATTCCCATCGATGTCGATCTAGCATTTGTCACTCGTTACTCAATGTCTCGGAATCGATTCATCGATACGCATTCGAGTTATTCTAATCAAAGTCCATATCGATTACGTGGCACGTGCCCGCGTCAGGAAGTAGCGAACCGATTTAATGATTTCGAAATCGATTAACTTTAATCGCAACCCACCCCCGTTGGCTATGAATAAAATTAACCTGCAGATACGCCTACTAGTAGGAACTGTAATTGGGAAGGCGGTTAAGGCATTGCAGTGAAAATGTTAGGTATATGTAATTTTATTGATAGTGGTTAATCGGATAAAGTCTTGGCTAGTCTCATGTTTGTGGAACTCAAAATTTGCTACAATCTATTTCAACCCTTAAATTGTTTAAAAAAATAGGTTATAAAGAGATATGAGTAACGATACCTATTTAACGTGTTGAATTGATTTTTAAAACTTTCTAAATTAAGACTAATTAAAATGAAACATTATCTGCGCATAGAAACGCGTCTACCGCCATAATCTGTGGCGCTTAATGTTGCAGGTAAAATTTTTGATTCGACAAAACAAAAGCCTGGGGTGGATTATTTATACGATTGTGAACTGAAAGTTTTATGGCGGGGGTCGGGAGCCACAATTGGGGTCTACTTTCTTGTGATACCAATAATTCATTGCCGCTTTATTACCTGTAATACGGAGTTAACTACTTAAAATTTGCGCCAAGTTTTTTGTCCACCTCATTATACGAGTTCGAAGCAATGATTCATAATTTTAATAGCTCCAACTACTTGCTGAGTCAACGATGTTTATCTAATTTATTATATTTTGATTTCGTAACGTTTGATTGTGGTTTCGTTTCTTTTTTTAATATTTTGTTATAATACTTATTTTGATACAGCGCTATCGAGTCCCACGCTAAGCAGAACTTGTGTTACGGCAACTATATAGTTAAGGGATATATTTCATATACATACTTTTCTTTTGTTAATACATTCATATGATAGATAGCTAATGATACATAAAAATCTATTGTTACAGTGCGAGGATTGAAATCAGAACCCTTGGCGCAAAAGGCAGTTGCATTACGACTGCACCAAGGGGTAGCTTTTTTATAGAAGACATCTTATATATACGCACTTATATATAAGCAGGCTCTTTAGCATAATGTTAAAAAGTCTGAGTCTAAGCTTAAGATAGCATACATTCATGTAGCTAGTATATATATGTACTAAAATATTTTGATAAGTCCGTCCATATACCATAAAACGGTTCAAAGAAATACTTCAGCTGGATACGTATAATATGGGTTCAGATTAACGATCGAAAATGTTTTATTATATGCCTTATTTAAAATTTAATAGTAGCAGTTCACACATTTAAAAGAAACATATTTTTAGGATTGGTGTCCACCAGGGTAGCATACTTGGTCCTTATTAATTGATTGCATTTAATTAAGAACTAATTCTTCTAAGTAATTTCAAATGAAAATCGTTATTATAAAGTTTAAAGATTTCACATATCAAGTATAATTAGTATCACTCCCTGCAATGCGTTTAACAACGCGAATTATCTTGTAATTGTGGCATTTATATAATTATAATCATTCTAATTGTTCTTGCTTTCTACTTGTTCGCTTTGTTTGTATTTTTAATGGTTAGTAATCTATATGTATATAGAATGAACTCGGGCATCTTTTAGCGGGAGAATTTCAAGAAAAACTATTTATTCATTTTTATTATTATTTTATTACAAGTTTTATTTAGCTTCACCTTTCCGGGGTCTGTTCGTTTGTTTGTAATCAAATCTTGCAAGTAAAATTTGACCCACTTCCCGGTTACCGATTAAGTTGAAATTTTGCAGGCATACGTAAAT
This sequence comes from Eurema mandarina, assembly GCA_018238005.1. Taxonomy (NCBI): domain Eukaryota; kingdom Metazoa; phylum Arthropoda; class Insecta; order Lepidoptera; family Pieridae; genus Eurema; species Eurema mandarina. Next base: position 4,105 of record DWAJ01004818.1, on the reverse strand, counting down.
CGTATTATAATGCAAAATTATTATGACATGGAGCTGATCTGAAGATGGAACTTGAAGGTGGGTACGAACTCAATTATTAAACGACACAACCCTATCGTGTTTGAGCTCGTTTGATTCGTCTTGACGAGTACTCCTGTCTGTTTGTAAAACTTGTTTAAAAAACATTTTTTTACTTATATCTTGTTTATTAAAAGCTTTTATTTAACTTTACTTTTGTCAGTATGTTTGTATGTTTACAAATCTTACAAGGAATATTTGAACCACTTCCATAAGACCGATTGAACTGAATCTTAGTATACCTAAGTAATTTAGATAACTATACAATAATATGGTACCCTGGAGCTGGTCTAATCATGAGGTTGGAAGGTGACCATAGAATCTTCGGTTCTTGTCGACCGATTGAGCAGAAATTTGGTAGGTCTTCGTAACTTAGATTTTAACAATTTATTGTTCTGAATAGCCTAATCACTATTTTTTTATAAAAGAGGCTAGTTCCCGATTTAAATCAATCTTTACTAATATTAAAATAACCACAGTTATATAATACCAATTGCTTTAATTATATTATAGACAACGCATTTGTTTAAATTGTTATGAGGAGTTGACAAGTTTGTATAATTAGGAGGTTATATATCGATATCTCCTGAACTGATTTTGAAAATTCTTTTAGTAATAGATGACTTTTTTTCGGTATTTCAACAATCTTTAAAAGTACAATAAGATTTTATGTGGTGGAAACCTTATGGTAACCCTTAATTCGTATAATATAATCTTCAACGAAATTTAATAAGCACAATTTTTTAGGGTAATAAAGTGGACGGTTTAATAATGTTAAAGCCTTTTCGAGTATTATCGGGGTAATTAATATTTTTATGGACTGAAACCCGCGGCCATATTGTTTATTTCCTTGATTAATAACATCGCATTTTCGCGTTTTTCCACATAATTAGAGCGTTTTGTGTAATTAATTAAGGCTGCGGACTAAAAGAGATCACCGTAGTATTTTTTGAGGTTATTTTTAATTTTAACGTTTTTTGATAGTAAATTTGTTTCTAGATTGGTAATGTCTGTTTTTATTTTAAGAGTAGCTTTAATTAAAGTAGTTCAAAACAATTTAATAGATAACTAACAGTAGTTTAGATTATTTAGTCAGGAATAATAATTCTTTCACACAATGGTTTTTTCGTATTTTGAACTTTTTACGGAAATCCCAATATGACCAATTTTCCCCGATTTTTCACCGCTTCTTCGCTCTTATGGATCACTCCATAATGTAGCTTAAACCCTACCTCCATAAATAGAATATCCAATACAAAATATTATTTAAACTGGAGCCCGATCCTGACTTGGGGGTGTTCCAACAAACTAATCTTTATTTTTTTTTTATTTATATAACTACTAACCTGGTGAAATCCAAGATAACTCTCAATACTGTGTGTGGCGAAGAACACTTCTCCTTCACAAGTCAAGATCATAAGGAAACCGTTGAGGGCCTGAAATATAACATTAAAATATTAATTATAATAATAAACAATAATAATAACATCCAAAAAAATTTCACCTTCATTTTCTTTAAAATTAAATCGTCCCTAAATGATGGTATTTTCTAAGTCTATTGTTCGATAGAATCGATTTCTGAACTAATTTTGGTTTTTTAAGATATTTTGACAATGCAATAGTATGAAAAATAAAACAAACTATAAAAACCCCATTTCAAGTCAGTTATAACTATCGTACAAATTAATAAAAATAGGTTATCTAAACTACAAAAAATAATTCAATCGGTTTTGTTTTTATGTACCTAATACAATCCGAACTTATTTCATTAAAGTCGGTTAAAAATATCTCAAGTAAATAAAATGGTGAGTTAAACATTGGGAGCAGACAGTCGAAAATGATGTATCGAATATGAAAATGATAATTTATGTCCTACATATTGAGAAGCGATTTATGCACGCCATGTAAGCTACCGGCTACCAAAAAGTTATTACTCGTAACTTACTCATAACTTACTTATTACTTATTGGCATATGTTATAAATGACTTACGAATGGCGATAATTAATACTGTTAATTTTCTTTGTTGTAATGTGGTCGTTATTTTTAATCTGTTTCAGTTTGACAATACGATATTTAAAAGAAAAAAAATTTACGTGTGATTATTATAAAAAAAGAAAAAGTTTTTTTAGCCGAGTTTAGAACTAGAGTTCCTCCAAAAAAGGATAGGTACATAATTACTACAGATATTTAAATTATAATAAAAATATTTATAATTTTATCTGTAGTAATTTCCAAAATACCAATCTGATCAAAGATAAAGATAAATACTAAAATATTGTATTAAAATACTTCGTAATGTTGATTAATTTATTTACCGTTTTTAACACAAAGAAATCTTTAAAACTATACAAATAAATTTAATTTAAGTGTAAAAGCCTTATCACTTAAAGTGATTTCTTCCAGACAACCCGTAAATAAAAGAATTAGCTTTGATGTTGTGTATATACCTATTATATGTTAACATTATTTCGATTGTAGATATAGGTAGGCACACATACCTGTAAGAACATCTCCCCATCTGGCATGACGTCGTAGTGTGCGTGATCCCGTCTATGTGTGTGTAGCTCCTCTTTCTCTTTGTGCATGACAACTGAAATAAAACAATATTTATAAATACAATACTAGCTATCAATCAATGCGATTCGTTAAGAATCTATCCTATCTGTCTTATACATTACATATAGTTAAGATAGTTTAAGAACTATCCCCAATCTTCAAGGAATATTCTAGAAAAGACGAATCTAAATCGCTTCAACTGTTATAAGTTATACATTTAACAACACATTTGTCGATTAATTTTTCTTTTCTTTCAGGGCAATACCTAAATAAAAAGTATCCTATTTTTTAATCATCAGATATCATCTATCTACATACGAAATTTTAATTAAATCGGTTCAGCCGTTTTGCCGTGAAAGAAAGACAAACATAAAGACACTTTCCCATTAATAATATTAGTATGGATAGTACGATAGTCGTCGCATATTTTTTATCTTTAGATTCTCACGAGTTAACTTTAAAAAATAAAAACATTATATCTCTATAGAAATTTATACCTATTTTTCAGTAGATATTGGTATTACCATGCGTAATCCTATTTGTACTACGATAATACATTCTACGGGCTGTTCTATTGGCTCTTTAATAATTCAATAACTGAATACAGAAATAACAAGTTATTTTGAACCCTACACTTAAGCTATAAGGTTTAATTTATGTTGTATTTATTTGCGAAGGGATGCTGTTGGGGTGAACATCCCTAATGCAATTACAGAGATGAATATTGTCACCATAGACCACGCCTTCTATATTTTTGTACCTATTTAGAGAAAGTATTAAAGAACAATGGTATATGTCTAAAGTTAATATAAAGATACGTAATTTTTGAGTCTGTATTGTTGTGATGGCAACCTCCGATTTTAATAAACCGTTTTTGAAGAATTTTTTGCTTATTAAAGGCACTTTTTTCGGTAACTATGACTAAAATATATAATAATTAATAATGCTTACCTATGCATATTTTTTAAAAGGTTTATAGTTAATTTACGATGAAAAATGTATATTGATATAAAATTATATATCCTAAATTAAAAAAAGTCATTATTAACGTTTATGCGTTAAAAACGTCGTTATTCAAAAATTAGAATTGATTAGGAATTAGGTTTAAAGATCTTCTCATAACGACTTAATTATTAGTCACTAACAAGAGAACAAAAATTCTTAAAATACAATAACAGTTGTGGGTAGTTCGATACAAAATTTCGGAATTCAATTTATTGAACTACAATAATTCATACAATCAAGACTTACACAGATTTAATAAAAAACTCACGTCAAAATCGTGATTTCGCGTCATTTATCATAAACACAGATAATATAAACATTTGTCCTGTCAATATTAATCTAAGTGAGAATCAATGTGTCCGTTTAAAATGGCGATCGGTGTAATTTAAGTTTTCGCTTTCGCGTTCACAAATAAAGGATAGTGTTGGCTGTTCCGATGCCAATTACTGCTATACGTGGGACTCACCATGTGGCGCTAGTGATGT
>DWAJ01004817.1:0-12341 GCA_018238005.1 Eurema mandarina | reverse complement strand
TAAGTAAAGCTCTACCTAATCTTAATGATGATATATTAGCGAGATGTCATTTTGTAGTTAGTTTTCAATTGGCAAACTATTTTAGAAGTATTGGTAATAAAACGTTGAAGTTGTCATGACAACAGTGATTAGGCAACTTTTGCAGATGACAGATCATTCAGCTGTCAGTAATTTTAACGTAACTACAGACAATCAATTAAGACATATAAATAAGTAAAATATTACATAAATAAAAAAATAAAAAATACATATTTTTTAATTTATTGATGATAACTTTATCACGATTAAAAATAGCATAATAATAATTATTATTCATTGAAATGTTATTTAAACTCTTAAATCTTTTCCCCAAACGGAAAAGGATCTGACTAATTAATGTTCAATTATCACTTCTAAAAACTAGAAACATGTTTTAGACGAATATTTTCTTCCAAAACTAATAATTTGAGTAAAACCAGCGATGGTTGCAGCAAAGGTTGCAGTTGCTATGACAACTGATCGGTCAACTGTTTGCGGACGAGCAATCAATCAAGCGACGCTAATCGGAGTGTGATTGAAGATCTTGGACGTTTTTGCTTCGCGAAGCGGACGGCTGATCGTTTTAAATTAACAGTATACATATAAATAAAACGGGTGATCTTCAACTTGTACAAATATGGCTTTTAAAAATGCACTTTGATTTTATAATACGAATGCTTAAAAACAATAAAACTTTTAAAATAAATGACAAGTGTTAGAGCGAGACAAAAGATTGAAAATGATGACATTTGCCACAGACAATACAAAAAAATATAAAATAATCATAGAAGTATTAAAATTACAACTAAAGCATAATATGCATAATTCAAAGATGCATTTAAAGGTATTTATTTCAGACTGTACATAGCATGTACAGTTTTAGAGACTAGATTTCATAATATTATAGTTCTTCCATAAACAGTATGAGTAAAACTCGCGATGTAGTTTCCGTTACCATGGCAACGGATAAGTCAACTGTTTGCAGATGACCAATTAATTTAAGCGCTAATCAGGGTGTGGGTGTTTTTCCTTCGTTAAGCGGATGAGTGATCATTTTATACGATAATTTTTAAACTAGATTTTATTTATACATAAGGTATAATATAATGGTTTTAGTAAAGTTAGCCAATGCAGGTGCCATGACAACGTATATGTTAAGTTTCTGTCAACGAGAAATTAATTAAATAAAATGAATCAACATGTAATTTAATTGGGGATTTTTTTTGACCAGAGTTTTCAATTGCCATTTTTATAACCTGAATTTATTTTATAATCTTTTAACTACTAGAAGAAAGGGCCGAGAATCCCGACGTACATTATTTTATAGAAGCTATATGTTTCGTAATAATAATTGTCCCTAAATAATTACGATCATCGATCACTGAGTAGTAGTTTTGCTAAAAATCAGAAGTATACTAAATAAAAAAGTTATTTACTTACTATGCTATTAGTAAAACAACCAAGCTTTAAATATTATATTTATTTAACACATTTATTGTATACAATACAACCATTTTCTGTTTTTCAAGTGACGCTCCCGCTTTTTCTTCAAAATGCCGCGGTGACAATTGAGTGAGCGAGACAAAACATTCAAATAATGACATTTGCCACAGACACAATATTTAGCAATAATTTGTCAATAGTAGAAGAATTATAATTATTACAACTATTCTCATTTAGTGAAGACTTAATATGCATTATTATAAGATACGTAAACAGATTAAATTATTACACTAGTCACCCGAAATATAAAGGTAACCGTAGGTGGGAATTTTTCCGTTAGAGAAACACATCTACACATTCTAATTAGACTGTTATTGCTTTTGTAGTATTTATTTTACATTAACGAGATTCGGTACTTCGTTGCTTTTGTCCTGTCCAATTAGTGTCAGATATCTTATTAGTTATTAATGAGAAAATTACTTATTTATATGAATAAACGCCTGAAGCTATCCTGGTTTGGTACTAAGAAAAATAAAGTAGTTTTTGTGTTACTAGCCGATATTATCTATATATCGATATTTTACTCTTGGAGACGTAATAATTAAACACACAAAAATCCTTAAAATTGGCCTAGAAGTTTTTGAGTTAAAATTATACAAAAATTAAAACATAAACATAATTTTGTTTAATGAATTAACTGTACTTTTTAATTACGAGACAAGAAAAATGGTTTCTATACTTTTATTAGAAAATAAAAACGTTAGGAAAATAGCTTTAAAAACATTATTTCATTAAGAACACTCCAGAGTTGTGACTTAAAGCAATTTGTGGGAGCGATGTTCTAATAAAATTCATTCTTTAGTACCACTAACAGCGGTATATTATGGTTAATACAATCAAACAAAATTATGAGAAACGACTAGCAACATTTTTAATTTTTAAGGATTCTTACTTCTTAATTGTAAACGAAAAAAACTAAACTGTTGCACACACCTTATTTCGTATTTTAATTTTAAAGTAAATTTATTTAAAGTGAATTTTTTGTTTTTAAAGGTTTTATTTTTTAGAACTACGCTGATTTCGAAAAAAAATTATACCTAGGTACTAGCTTCTACTCGTAGTAGAAAGCTACAATATTGCTGTACCTCACAGTTTAATAATACTTTATAAATAGCATTCTTGGAAAGGTAAAAACAGTTTATGCAATAATTCGTTTTTATATAAAAAAGAATATTGAATTTTAACGTAATAAATGGATATTTAAATTTGCGCAATAGGTACATAAATATATTATGAACATCGCTACATGTGTTTGAACAATTGTCCCTATGGATAAATATTAATTAACTAAATAGCTTCTTGCTAAACGATTTTAATAACTGAAACTAAATTTTCTGTAGCCTTCATCGTGCATCATTAATACGCATTCTTTGAGACTTCATTCAGTTACATCGGATATAAAGTTATTCCACTACGGTCTACGCTTCAGATTCAGAAATAGATATATATAGACCGATAAAAAAATCTTCTTTGTTGTTTTACTGTAGGCGTGTTTAAATAGACTTATAATATTACACTCACAATTTTTTTTGTACAAGTGCAGTGACCTCTCCAAAACAGTTATGACTACAATAACAGAAACCTTGCAAAGAAATACATACGTAGGCGCTTTAAAAATTGAGGCACTCCAATAATAAAAGAACATTAAAATGGAGACAAAGATGAAAGAAATGGTTCATAAAGATATTAACAGGCGGTCGGTTCTCATCATGGGCTGAGTGAAATGTGAATGTATAACGCCAATATCGTTGAGCGAAGCGCTTGCTACGACAGTACTTGGATGTTATTTATGATGGATCTGCCAGGCTGGAATATATTTAAGCTTCTTATTTAAGGGTTTTATTATACCTATACTATTGAGATTAAGTATATTTTCTATTTCGTTGATATTAGAAATTAAAACCGAATAAATAAATAAATAAATACTTCAGGACAATTATACACAGTGCCATCTAGTCCCACGCTACGCAGAACTTGTGTTATGGCAACTAGATAGCGGAATAAATTACATATACATACTTTTATTTTGTAAATACATACATACACTACATAGGAACATCCAGACCCCAGAAAAATTCAAATGTGAATTACAAATATATTTTTCCGGTGTGGGGATCGAACCCACGACCCTTAGTGCAGAAAGAAGTTGTGCTACCACTGCGCCAAGCGGTCGTCTAACTTTTTTTAATCTTGTATAATCATATTTAAATCCTCATTGTTTTTTTTTTAAGTCTCAAAAAAAGTATAAGCGCGATTCAGCTTTTTTAACTACTACTACTACACCATTTACTACTATTAAATTTATAAGGTTTTATTAGCTACATATCCATTGTTTTCTACGCCTTAAAAACGTCTTTAGCACATTGATGGGCGTCTGTTTAAAAACATTATACGGATATCAAATGGCCTGCCCTGAAGGCGAAACATTAAACATTTTTGTTTTACTCCCATAATCTTAAACATTTCGCCCAAACTGCTTCGAAACAAATGACTAATGAAAATGTTCTAACTTTATTTTGGATGAAATTTGAGTATAAAAAGACATTTAGATCTTTGTATTTATTCTCGATAATTAAAGTCTTATTACAGGCCTGTTTGTTACTTCTATAACATTACTAATTGCTATGTATCCAATTTACAGTCTTCTTAGTATTACTGAAAATAATCCGATAATTAAAGAAAATACTCACTACGTAGTATATAACGAAGTCTGTCCTTATATCTCTATGTATGCTTTAATCTTTTAACTGCGCAGCCGATTCGCATCTGTTTTTTTAATAAATAGAGTGATTGAAGGATTGATATGTACCTATATAATGTATGAATAATATATGTGTGCGAAGCCGTGGCGGATCGCTACTATATGAAGAAAAACAACGGAACCTTATAACTTGTTATCGTCATGTTTTCACTGTATCAATAATTGGTAACAGAAACACGTGAACGTATCAATTCAAAAACATATTCATACATACTTAGATTAACACTGCCTTGAAACTGTGAATAAATCATACTTTCTAATTGAACTTTATGATGGTGCAAAAACTATCTTTCGGCCTTCTCAAGGGAATTAAAATGAATAAGGCAGGCATGTTAAATTTAAAACATGGAAAATTATCGCAAGATATAATTAACAAGGTATAAGTAGCGTCACGGATCTTTAGCGCTGAACGAAACCTGCGCAGAAGTCAAAAATAAGGTATCGAGGGGACGGCACGGCGCGCGAGGCGCGTGATCGTCGGCTGCGCGAGCGTTGATTGGTTCCCCAGTCGTGCTATCTTTCTCGCACCAATACGTCAATAACGATCCGCAGCTATTCTCCTACAGCGCTAAACATCCTTGACGCGACCTATATATAGCAATTTTTAATCTAAGAACCGCTTCCTGTTGATTTGTATAGAAAAAGTGTTATGAAGCACCAAGACCCATCGATCAATCCACTCATTTCCCTTCAAAAATTTATTCCCTTACGCAAAACATCGCGTTAAATTTTAAAAATTCTTAATTAAACATAATTGGCCTTTAGAAATGAATTCGTTAAGCATTTATAAGACATTATTTTCCTTGTTGTTGTTTTACGCTTAATTTGTAAATATTTAGCCAGAATACCTACTGTTATGACAAACTTTGCGCCATAAACTTATAGTATTAATATTACTTTAAAGTTTACGCAACTTTAGAACAATTTGTCTTCAAACAATGACCGTGATTTTAATGCTGCAAATACTAAAATCATTTTATCTACAGTGTATTACAAAACGAGTGTCCGATCCTAAAACCTATACTATATACCGGTAGTAGGTCCTTATGTTGCTTTTGTTTAAAAAAAAACATAATTAATTTCCCAACCAAAAATTAAACTAAGTAAAATTGCAAAAAGAACATGGCAACACCGTCTCGCGGTCACGTGCTCTGATGGCTATAGGGTTTATTGGGTCTATGAACCATACGCGAGTTGCCAGCTTTTGTGAATTTCCTCGATTTTTTGAAAATTTTTCACAAGAAACTTCTTCTTTATAACTTTATTGCATTGTTATTTTTAGATATAGATTTTTTATTTTATATTATTCGAAAAGGTTTTTAGATAGAGAATATTACCCTTTAGTATCGGTGGACACATGTTTTGTAACACACCATATATACTAATAATTAAATATTAAAAAAAGAAACCATTATTAGATTTAGTAGAATGAGAAAAAAAACATTATTTTCATGTCAAAACGCCCCGTATTCTATAACACAGATAAAAATACATCAATTAAAAAGTTTCACATTAACTCAAATAATTATCTGTCCCTACCATTACTGTAAGCGGGAAAAATTTAAAAGGTAGATAATTATGGCCAAGGGCAAATTGGAAGAGACAAAAGATGTTTTTTGAGGACCCGATGTTAATTTTAATATACTTCTTAACTTAATTTCGCATTAATTATGACATTAATTATCTCTGAGAAGATGGGAAACCGTAGAATGGTGTTAATTGACTGCTTTCGGTAAAGTGGTTGTTCAGTAGGACTCGGTTCGGGGTTCGATTAACAATAAATATACTTCAACTAGCTGTGTCCCGCGGTTTTACGCGCGTAGTTCGTTCCCAGGGCAATACCGGAATGTAAGCTATCCTATCTCTCAAGTTGGATCAACTGCACATGGTGTGCGAATTTTATTATAATCGGTTAAGTGGTTTAGGAGTCCATTGAGGACAAACACTGCGACACGAGATTTATATATATTAAGATTATGAATGTATATTGTATACCCTATGATGTATGCATTTTCAAATTAATCGATAGAGAAGTTAATTTACTATTTCGCAAAAGCGACGGGGTTTTATAAGTTTTACGTGTTTGTGTGTGTGTGTCAGTGTGTGTATGTCTGCCTGAGGCAACGTAGCTCCCAAACGGATGATCCGATTAAAAAATGTATTATTTTTTTTGTTTGAAAGGTAAATCCGTCGAAAGTGTTCTTAGCTATGTTTGGTGGCAATTGCTTTTCGACTTCAAGGTCATTAGGTCGTTTGTTAGGTGTGATAGGAATGTTACACGCTCAGTTTGCTTGCTTTTTTTAGAACGGGGGTTTATGTATTTTGTACAATACGCTTGTTATAATAATATCTTAATAAGACTATTCTTAAGAAGCCCACTTTTCCCAAGACTAATTGTGTTTCATTTCACAACAATGGGTCAACGGCTCAATCAATAAGTTTGTATTTTAGTAATGAATATTACGTTGTCACACTTAGGTTAATAACTGAATAGTATATAGTAGAATAGTAGAAGCTACCTCAAAATAGAAATCTAAAGGACAATTTACGTACCATAAGTCCTTTCCAAGCAATGAAATACGATGGAGATGTAATATAATATAATGTATAATTTCTGTAAAATTACTTTAATTTGTTGCAATAATTTACTAGAGTAAAATATTACAGATAGAATTTTCAGCACCCAAAAACACAAATTGATACATTCGAAACCAAAAGTTACCAAAGCGAAAACAAAATTAATATTAAATTCATATTAATTTGTTATTGAAAGTAAATTCTCCTTAATGATGTTCATAAATCCATGTAAATGAATTTAATTCGGATGTACGGTAACATCCTGCAAATAACCGAAGGCTGGCTGCACCGCCCAGCAATATTCGCCGATGTGCGGCCCGCCTATTTTAATTTCCTGTCTGTTCTCATACTCAGAGGCTTTTGATACCGATTGAACACGTTATTCCAATAGCTGATATGTTTTAATGTCTGGGGCCCCAATTTTGCTGCGAATTAATTATATTATTGTATTTCTGCGTCTTTTTTTTTATAAGGATAATACCAATAATTGAAAATTAGTGGACCCGTGAATATAATAATTTGGAGTTTGTGCGGGTTTCATAGATTCAGACTTAATTTCGACTTAAAGGTAATAAGTTGTAATTTGTCGTGTTCTGTTCATTTGTTAAAAATAAAACAATACATGTGTATTATGTAGCTATTATTATTATGTTTAATAATATTCATTATCTTAGTATATGTTAAAGTATACTGTTTAGTAAAAAAATAATTAATGGTTTATTAAACTGAATTTCTTAACTAGCTTAATATCTCATAATATAAGTTATCCCTTTTGAGGCCACGATAGGCACGTCTATCTCAGCATGTCAAACTCTTAGGAGCCCTTAACTTTGGGCCTGGAGTTAATCAACTTTTTTCATTAATTAATAAATTTTGCTGCTAGCAACTACGAGTTATAACTACGTAGACTTAATTCGTGTAGAGTGCCTTTTGCTATTAGGCTAAAAGTCATGCAGTAAAATCTAAATTCGGTCGGTGTAGTTAAGTCCTAAAAATAAAATAAACTAATTGGTCGAGTTTTTTATGCGTTGAAGAAAGTAGAAGTTTGTCTGCAAAGTCAAAGTCGTCAACAGTCGCAAAGCTACAGCTTTTAAAATAGCAAAAAGGAAAGCATTTATGACGAAAGGTAATAAAGGATAGGATAAAAAACTGTACGAAGGAAAAGCCTACCGTACCCTTACCGGCGATTTACTTGAGAAGTTGGTACCATCACGGGCAAGTTAATTAATATAGACTATGCAAGCCCACAAAAACTCCTTCAAAATATATAAAATAATCAATGGATGTTAACGTATTACGCAGGGCCTCACAAATCACACAACGCCAGCCCTGACATTTTTCCCGAATTGTTTTACGGCATCGTTTTGTATTGTCTGTTAGTGACGTTTCATTTCCCTCAACCCTCCCAATTAACAAAAGAAAGGTAATTAGATTACTCAAAGCCAAACACTCCGCCCTAATACGTTTTCTTGGTGATTATATTAGAACAATTTTTCTCGGAGCTTGTTGGAATTTCGCACTAGAGGTGTCTGCACCGTCTAGCCGAGGTTAAATTAGTTTTATAAGCAAGTGGACTGGTATTCAGACGATGAAAATACTTTTAAACTTTTTAATTTTGATTCATAAGTCTGTAGCGTGGCTCATGTTTATTCAGCACTAATTAGCACTTATGTAATGATAGCAAATTAAGTTCGTAGCAATCGAAATAATTTATTATTTATATTAATACTTTAAGCGACGTAAATGCTATAGTACATACGTATAGGTCTTATTGACGTGACAACGTCTTATAATTTGATTGAGTCGGTTGCTTATTAAAATGGTAATAATTCTTCTTTTTCTTCTTCATAGTCGTAGTCGCTCTTGGCATAGCAATCGTGGTTATCATTCAGGTGTTGGTGGCATACTTAACAGCACGATGCCACCCCTCTCTCATACCAGCCTTTCTCGTGCATTCGTGAAGGGATTGACTAGGTAATACCGTATGGTAATGATATAAGTTAATAATACATTTCTAACTTATACCGCTATCTAGGTTCCAATTCAAGCTTACAGCCTTATTATTTATAAATCTAAAAATACAGATTCAAACGATAAGACTATCGACTATAAGACTATATACAGAGACCTGTATTTAGTATTTTTTGTAAATATGATGTAAAAGCGAAAACGGTTATTGCGATATTATTTACCTAGCGGAGGCGAATGTGAGGGTCTATTAGGACGGCAATAATTGAAACGGTAGTGCGGTTACGCCTCAAATCAAAAATCCATCGGACAGCCGTAGGTCTGGTTAGCTTGTGAAATGTTTAGATGAGATTTTATTCGCTTATCGCGGTATTGGTTTAAATTGTATTGTCTATTGAAGATAGGGCCTCTGTTGGAGAAGCAACGGTTATGAACTTGGGGCCCCTAATTTGTCTTAAACTGTAAATAAATTATACAGGAATTGACACAAATGTCACCTTTTTATTCTTTTGTAAAAATTTCAATGTTTTTGTAAATTTGATAACAAGGCTATACGGAAAAAAAATTGTATTTTAATAATAATTACTTTTTACAATCTTACTTGAAATTTAATATTTGTGTAATAATTAAATTTTAAAGGAAATGAAGCAAAATATCTACAAATATAGCGCTGCGCAAACACTCATCTCAAGTTTAATAAGCAGCTTCAAACGCCTCGAAAACTCATTTGCTTAGTCAAGATTTTATGAAGAGAATTAATAAAGATTATTATAATATGGCATATCGTATATTATACTGGTTAGTTATTTATGAATGTGCTGTTAAGAAAACACAATCTTGAATCGTGCTATAGTGTCTGTACGTAGCATATACTTGTATTTAGAATATTTCTAAAACACTTTCATTAAAATATTTTAAAATAGTTTTTTGACATATTATATAACACTTGTATGGTTATACGCTGTTCATACTTATACTCGTATTTATTACGTTATGTTTAAAGTTTTATGTGCAATTAAATAATTATCATTTTTAGATTAAGTAAAAGAAAGAGATGAAAGTATATCGACATATAGGTATAGTAAATAAATTATTTATTCATAAGTTACTTCTTAGTTGCTTTTTAGCTCTTGTGTCACTAACCTGATAAGTATTAATATCAGATTACAATTCGATGTTATCAGGGTTTTTTTGAGAAACATAACTATGACGTCGAAATTCAGATACCAAATATACGAAATAAATCAAATCAATTCAATGGATATTCTTAGTTTGAATATTAGAAAACTTGTTAAAACGTACCAAAGGATAAGCTATAGAGAACCCGAGGGTGGATTAAATTCTGTCCGAAACGTCCCGAAAAAGTTGCCGGAAGGCGTATAGGTGGTTCAAGTATTAATTGGGTTTTAGATAGGGCTGTCAGAACTTGCTATACGTTTGCTTTGTTTGTACTAAGTTCTATGCGTCGTCGTTTCTTTGTTTACTGGCTAGTGCATTAAAATAGTGGTTTTCACTAGTTGATCAATGATAGCAACGAACCTCAGTGATAACGGAAAGACAAAAAGCATGTTTAAAAATTGGTTTTTATTTAATCATTTAATAGAAATGGATTTAATAGAAAAGGGACGACCATATTGTTAATAATTGATAACTGTTGTGGACCGAACCGTTAGGTTTTGAAAGTCGGCTACTTTCAGGAGAAGCAAGTGTTTGGCGAACTTCAAATATATGAATATCCGTGAAACTCAAACTGCGAGAACTGATATGAAGCAATACTTATATTTGTTCGAAACTTAGCATTTATATACAGTCAAACAATCGGTACCTAATTACTGGCAAGACATCCGTTCGACTGGTCTAGTATCTTTCCATTAGTTTAAAGGCAAGTTTCACATACTTTTCTTCACAAAACAACGCAAAAGCACCCATTAGATTTAATTAAAATATTAGGCACGACAAAGTATCTCTTGTTGGTATGATCTGTTTAGTGAAATAAATAAATGCTATGAGTTTTCTTAGCATCTTACGTGTTTTTGAGAAATGTACAGCCCTAATAAACCCGACAAGGCCACAGGCCGAATCGTAGCCGCTTAACAATCGTAGTCCCCATTTAAATGACCACATCAATATTATATTTCGATTCTATTTATATTAGTTATTGTCCTTTTCCTTTTACGTTTGAAGGTTCTCATAATATGAAGAAGCAAGATTCATGCGTTTTGTACAAAGGAAAGGAATGATATTGATAGTCTTTAATTTTATAATATAAAAATGAATCGCCAAATGTGTTGATAAGATCATATCTTAATGACTCCATGATTATTTTTTCTAGTATTTCCCTTGAAGTATGAAGATGATTTCTTAAGCAGACGAAGAATGGGTATAAGATTATATTATGTAGGATATGTATATGAACGAAATCGCGTCAATCATATAAGGAGAAGTGAACTATAACCGTACATATACGATTATAAAAATAAGTTTCAGTTCATTTAAATATAACCATCTTTCAGTGCTTAATATTAATTAGCTATATACATATAAGATGTATACCTTGTAAGACACATAGCTATAGAACAACCTAATGAAGTCAATTTGATAATTAAAAATATAAAAGATGTATTTTATATAGTTCTGGTCAAAGCTTGGTATTAAATTGAAAATTATATGTATGTGAAGTAACTTATGCCTTTGCTATCCTTTAAGTACTATCCGCAAATATAGCCTCCTTCACTTCAAACTGTAATAAATTCGATATATCGAGGGCATATCAAACAGCACTGCATATTTTAAGAGCACTTAAAATGGCGGTTTCGAATTAAAAATAAATAATTCCATCGAAATTGCTCGCTCCTTAAAATACTTGGATAAAATGCTAATAACACTTTTTCCAAATTTTTATGCAAATATATTTTTAGTTTATTTTCATGTACTTGATTGGTTGGAAAATATACAGCCCGAAATTCTTTATAAATTTTCATTAATAAAGCTGTTCTTAGCTTTATTTATTTATAGCTGTTTATCATATTTTTGGGTCAATTGCTTGCTTATTATACTTTAATTAAGAGAACTGGTAACCATAACAATCTTCTTTATAATTAACATAAAAAATATTTGCTACCATAAAAATACACACACAAAAATATAAATGAAAGTGGGGATTATAACTGAAAATACAACGCAATTAAGATCCAGACGTTTAATCCTATCTTTCAACACTATTTTTCAGAAATCATTTTTACTTATTTTTACATTTTAAAGTTGAAGGAACACAAGAAGTTTAAAGAAAAGTAAATTATCATAAACTTATTTTAATTAAGAATCGGTGTATGCGTATGTGTGTGATTTATTATGGGTATTTTTACATTTTAAAGTTGAAGGAACACGAGAAGTTTAAAGAAAAGTAAATTATCATAAACTTATTTTAATTAAGAATCGGTGTATGCGTATGTGTGTGATTTATTATGGGTATTTTTACATTTTAAAGTTGAAGGAACACGAGAAGTTTAAAGAA
>DWAJ01004816.1:0-12343 GCA_018238005.1 Eurema mandarina | reverse complement strand
CGGCAGCACGCGCGCGCGCTCCGCAAGCAGCGGCGCGTGCGCAGCATCGTGCACGGCATGCGCCTGCGCCGCGAGCCGCAGCGCAGCATCGACGACGTGCTCGACACGCTGGCGCCGCCCGAGCTGGCGCTGCTGCAGCGCGTGCACGACCAGCTCAAGCAGCTCAGCGCCGCCGAGCGCGAGCTGGACCACAACCTGTTCATACTGAACTGGTATCTCATGTACCCGCAATAAACGTTACTTGATTAATAAGTTGTGTTTTATTTTGTATAGTGATCATACTAATTTTATGTATGTTATGTTATATGTTTACACTTATAGTGGTCTATGCTAACTGGTTGCAAACATTATATAGCCAGCTTTCAATAACGATACTGTTACTTTAAATTTAGTCAAATTATAATACATAATCTAAGTAAGGATACTGCATTGGCTATGGGCTGGCGTTACTCTTACCATCAGGAGTGCGTCCAGCTCGTCTCCCCTCTTCATAGTATAAAAAAAAGGACGGAAGTATTACTAGTAATTATTAAATTTAGGTTTTTTAGTTGAAATTTCTGTTCAGTTATCATACAACAGGATATTCATGTAGATATTACAATAATTAATTTGTCAACACTAATTTGGAGTCTAGAGAACTTGCAATGGATACATTTAAAGTATGTATTTTCAGAGTGCGTAAGTGTTGCACTTGTATATGATTATACTAGCACGGCGTCAGGAACAGTAAGATGAGAGACGATCCAAATAAAAGACCAAATACATTCTTAAAATTTTATTTGACCCCATCAAAACTCATTCGCTGAAACAATGTACAACCTATAGTGTTTCGATAATTACAAAACTATCTAAACTTAGTCACACATATTGATACCAAGCCTACCTCTCAACCAAGTCATCAACATTATTATATTTTATATTAACAATTATATAGATTATGTAAACACCTGTTATACAGTGACACCTAATATATTATTCACCGATGTATGCATGAGTTCAACTTGGATAAATTAATAGCTAGTTTCCTTTTTTTTATTATAAATGCAAACGAAATCCACCAATATGACTATTATACTTGAGAGTTAATAAAAAATATGTTATATTTGTTACTATGAACATTTTTGTTCTGTTAAATCTAGTACTGATTGGAAAACTCCTAAAATAGAAACTAAATAATTTCAACTAATTATTTTATCATATATTATTTAAGTCCAATTGTAAACAAAGAGCCAAAATAATTTCAATTTCTCTAATGAATATTAAATATAAAATTTCCTCCATCCTTTCTTACATACAACGGCTTAAGAATCGAAGCTAAATTATCCCTATATTTGACTAAATAAAAGTAATTATTTACATTCGTTTGGAGACCACTCTGTTAGCTTGCCACGTTATACACTAATTTACTATTTGCAAGAAATCCTGATAAATCAACTACGAAACAAACGATTTTAAAAGAATAAATTTTTAAATTGTAGTTACATGATCGGTTTAATAAATCACATACCCTAAACCTTGAATAGCCTTAAAGTTCTAACACATCTGAAATAATATGGCTCCAAATATCACGTAATTCTATTATCTATGGAAATATGGTGAAGACATCGAACTATAAACTACGATATCGTCTTAGCAACCCTCGATTTTAGTCCTAACTATACACATAGGTCGAGCCTGTGCATACATACATACATACAAGACAGAGCTATATACACAGATGCCTTTGATACCGCAATCGACATTATATGACCCAATAGTTATATATGAATTAATTAGAAGAAATGCTATGTCATAGCGTTCTCATACTGATCGAAGGTTCTAACTATTGGCTAACACATTGTTCTTTGCGGAATCCGTTAGCAATTTTTAAATCGAGTTTTGGCTCCATCTCGCTTATTTCTAAGTCCACTCTACTATTAAGCCGTTAATTTTGTGACACTAGAGTACATTAATTAGTATCTGAATTGTGAAGAGTTGGACCAATTAATTAATCAAGTCAAAAAATATATGGACATCTCGCTAGTTTTTGGGACAACCAATTTCATGGACATTCACTCCCTATTAAAAAAAAATAAAAATAATAATAATTTATAAACGTGCAAAATAAACCAACCTCACGCTACGAATAAATAAGGTAGAAAAGCGAAAATAAAAAATGCAAATAAATTTGTATTTTTATTTTAATTATCAACTAGATATTTTTACACAACTTAACAAAATACATACAGCAACTAAACAGAGTAACCAAAATTAAAAAAGTACATTCATACTATTTAGACTTAAAAATGTACGGTTCGCTTAAAAACATTACTTTTTAGTGTTGGCAAGAGATTACTGGGTATTGTTATCGTTTTTTTTTACATTATTTTTCATAGCGATTAAAATAAAAGCCAACCGTACACTTGTATGTCTGCTAGAGGTCAAAAATCAGTTCCCCTTAATACTGTTTCTGATACGTCTTAAATTTATCTTTACTTCGGTCTGTCCGTAAATAATTTTATTTGTACTATATCACAAAATATTTCAAGTGACAGGATGGATAGAAAATTTATTAGCGTAAAATGCGGCTTAGCCAAACTCAGTATAGCCAATTATAAAAAATAAAACAATTTTATATCTAAAATTATATAAGCCGATATAACGAATGCTACATAATATATTGTGACGTATATTCATAATTATATAAAGTAAGTTTGTATTTACAGTTATTGGAGTCTGGTAACACTGAGATTGATTTTCGAAATGTTTGCGTTCGTGCAACAATAAAATAAGCACTGAGTCGTTTCTTAATTTTTAGTCTAAAATGCTCACTATTCACTAAAATGGCGATAATCTATTGAAATATATAGTTAAAGTATCTGAAACGGTTTAAGATTAGCATTAGCATTATCTATAAAAACATTTTTTTTTTCTTACTAAAATTTTTCTGCATCCTTCACAATCAGTCGCCGTGTTTGCGTGTGTTCATTACATAATATTCCATTCACGATAATAAAATAGCCAAACTCCATTCAAGCTACAAACTAGCGATTTATATATATCGATAAAAAAATCCAAATATTGCAAGAACTTATCACAAAATAATCGTAGCCAAGTTAATACTATATACAATGCAGACACGACTGGAATCTACATATATATTATTTAATTCATATAATAAATATCTCCGTTAAATTCATATCGATGGCTTAAGAATTTATACGAACGAACATACAAGCCGATCTGGAGGAACTATACATACGATCGCGTTCCATTTACACATTTAATTAATTTTGTTGCCGACCGCCTACCTCCTCCGGCGTTATAATTAATATTCTATAATGAGCTAACGCGCTGTGATCGTCGCGGAAGCGGAAAACCGCCTCGGCCGGCCTTAGCCTATCGTAACTGCTATATGCTCGCGATAAGATTTACCGATTTACTCAATAATAATATACACCTAATTGTTTCTACGAAAACATCTTATCTGCACGTCTAAAACTCAGGTAAGGGGGCGTCGCCGCAGAGCCGGTTTGCCGCCCGCGAGGGCACCGAAGTACTCGTATAGCTTGCGATATTTTTAATAGTCACGTGTGCGTAATTTCGTACGAATTTTGTGCTCGACCGAACCGCTCCGAGTGCTAGCGAATTAATGTAAATTAAACTAAACGAAATTATCTAAGTGGATAATCTCTTAAAAATAAGCGAGTCTTTTAAAAACATCACAAGAGTGAACCGATCCGCCTACAATCACTGAACACATGAGTCCTCGCGCATTACAATATGCAGCACGACGCCGAACAACAACTGCTCGAGCCGCCTTTACTCTTCTGTCGTTGGTCTGAAATCAAACAACAGTATATTTTACAAGCACATAGGTACTCATATATCTAACATCTCTAAAAGTTTAAAAGTGTAAAGGTGAACAAAACATTCAGATCATGTTTTATAAAAATTGTCGTCGCAAAACTTCAAACCTAATATACGAGTATTACGTATACAACATATTTTTGTTCAGAAAGTTTTGCGACAATTCGGTAGTGAACCAGGACAAAAATAATTGGTAGTGAGCACTTCAAAAAAATGAGTTTGAAAGGACTTACGGATTGAGGAAAGGAATGAAGAAGGAAGAAAGAGTGGGAAATGGTTGTGTGTTAACTCCATCGGACTTCTGCAAATATCGTAGGTATATTAAATAAGTTATTTGCAATACGTTGTACTGATTTCGTTTATATTCTAATAAATAAAAAGGCATATTTTAGCATAGACATACACAGACGCATACTATTAATTTCTTTCCCCAATGGTTTAATAGACAACCGGAAATTTTTTAACATACGCTCGCGAAAGACGTAAATTAAAAACAATTCTATAAAGAGATATCGTTTGTTAAATCAATCGAGGCCATCGCGAACAATGGAAACGAGACGGCTCCATTAACATATAATATTCTACCATTACAAAATATACCATTTGTAACTTCAAATTCCACGTAATTTCTACTTGATATAATTTTTATCGTGTTACCCGCAAACCCCCAATAAAGCAGTATGAGGTATAGCATGGGTTTCTAGTCCATTCCACATGGGAGACAGATAAAACCATTTCCCAACGTTAAAAAAAAAGAAAAGAACGTGTCGTACCGTGCGAGTTGGGCTCGGGCAGGTGTTCGCGCGGCACAAGGTGCATGACGGTGGTGCGTCCCAGCGGCAGCCCGAGCGCGCCCAGCGTCACCGAGCTGTGCAGGAACCGCCCCTGGTAGATCAGCCGGAGGATCTCCGCGCGCGACACGCACTCCGACGACCAATCCGCTGCGAAATAACAACATTATAAAATAAGATAGGGGGCAAATAAGCAGGCAAACGACATGATCCCAACCCCGCGGTTGCAGGCCTTAAAATTTCTTATTTGATAGTTCGTCGGTTATACATATTTACAAGTAATAACCGAAGTAGCCAAAAAAAAAGTCAAAGATATCGTTCGAAAGACAGTTTCTACATAGAAGAACAGGAAATAAACTCCGATAGTTATATAGCTTAAAAACATTAACAAAATATCTACAAATTTACTTATAGCTATTAATTGAAACACATTATCTCTTGAAAATTACTGTGTCGTATTATAAAACAGAAAAAAAAAACAAAAAAGGGAAATTCCATACGATGCCCCCAGAGAGATTTGAACTCTCGACCCCTGGTTTACAAGACCAGTGCTCTAACCCCTGAGCTATGGAGGCGTATGGCTGTAGTGCCGTAAATACCGATCCATATTGAACAACAAGGCCATCAACACACACAAGCAAAGATGAGTCACACGGCCAATGAGAGAATCTACGTAGTACGTAAATATTTAAATAGATGGCGCTGTAAAAACATTCCTGTGTACCGTTGTTTAAAAAAAATGCTTTATAAAATATGTAGTTTTGTATGTATTGCGGGTGCCTTATAACATGAAATTAAATCGCAGTAACTACGTAATTGACCAAGCTTTTATCCCTCAGAATAAAACATATACCTATCATCAACAGCTAGCCACATGTCTAGGTATAATAAATATTTTCTTACATATTTATATTGTTTTTCTCATCAAAGTCTGATCGTTAAACTGACGTTAATTGACATCGCAAATTATTGTCCATCGTTTTTTTTTTGTTTTTAACTATCAAGCTAAGTTCAGTGGATTTGCTATTGATTAAAATTAAATGATGACATTTAGATTGGTTTGAAACATTACTATATATAATATATTCTTATCCATATTGTATATTGGTATAGTAAACATATTCTAACAGATATTATAATAGCCATAGTCAGTCGTATTTAAATATTACTACAGTACCTAAAGATATTGGAACTTGAAAAAAAAATCGATTCACTATTGTAATTAAAAGTTACTGCGGTCAGTGTTTAGGCAACGGCCCAGAACGGCTAGCGGCCATAACTCAAGAGCTATCGCTAGATTTGTGGGCAGGCTACCATCGCGTGCCATGCCACAACCACCGGAATCGCACCTACAACTAATTACCTACTTTCGTTACCAACCTTCGGTTCTGTTAAACACCGGCCGTACACGTAACGGGATATCGAAGCGATTTAACTGTGCCGATTTATCGGTAGGCAGATAAATCCTGTTATCAATTGAACCAGAAATCGATACGATATTTCATTACAATTCAACGTAAGGTTCTAGTTAAAACAATATTTAGTCGATATTTAAGGGCGTATTTGTCGGTGTAATAATTTTAATCCTATTCAAGGCTTCTTACTACTTTACTAGCTGTAAACATTTTCTTGGTAAAACACATAATATACTATACTATATATATATATAACAGTGAAGTTCCTATCGATCCAACATTTAAGCCTCTTATTTTGTACTCAGATACCGCATTGTATAGTTAGGTATATATTGTATAGTTTTGTTTAAATATATTTAAAATTTGCATGGTTAAAATTATGATATGTTGTTAAGATAGATGTAGTAGATAAGTTAGTTAGTTAGTTAGTAATAAATATTTTTTTCATAGTTTTATGAATATGATCAGACTCGGATCAATCGAGTTGTAGCCGCGAGTGAACTTATAGTATAAATTTTGCCTAAATCTATGCGTTTAATTAGCGCAAAATTGATTATAGCTCTGATACAGTTGTTCTATCTTCTTTATAGCTTTAATTACGATTTTATTACGAATAAAAACGAATAAATGAAATTTGTATTCTCGAAAAATATTCTTCAAAGGAACAAGAGACCCATTTATACTTCTATAGTGTATATACTATTTATATAGTTTAAGAGTTTGTTTGTTTAAACGCGCTTATATCTAGAAATACTTGGATTTGCCAAAATATTTTTGTATTATGATGAGAAAGTACTCTATTTTCTATACCTACTTAAAGTTTATAGTACTTAATAACGGGAAAAACGAGTAAAATCGCGATAGTTAATATACATTAAATTTCTAATCATAATTATATAAAAATGGCTGGCTTATTTTCTATAAATCCGGGATTAACCATAGCCTTAACGTTTTCGGAATTTAATATTAATAGCATTATACGCAATTACACGCTATTTCCAAGATATTTTAACGAGTGTGACCACCGAAGGAATGCGTGTAGGTTTGTTTACTGTTACGCGTACCTTACCGACACAAACTATAGGTATATTAAAGAAAATAATATTTTGATTAGGCATACTTGATTATATATGAATACATTCTGAGTGTGATTTGAATTAATATTTTTTTAATACTTTTTAAATTGCTATTTTTGGGAGTTCTAGAGATAGGTAGATAACTTTCAAGCATGTTTCTACGAAATATATGTGTGTTTAGTCGTTTGATTTTTGACTTATTGTAATTTTAATTAAGTTATTTGATTGCACATCCATAATCCAGATACATTTTTAGAAAAATGGCGAGAAGATTCCTATTAGTTTATCATTAGAGTTCTAAAGTGTCAACATATTACAACAATTTTAAGTAATAACGTTATTAGTCTACTAGTTTAAAGAATATTATTTACGTCACTTTGCTAATGTAAGAGACTGTTAATAAAAGAACAATGTACTTATTTTAAGAATTAATATCTTACCCAACTATCTAACCTTTATTTATTTATTTATTTATTTTACCCTTTTTTACACAAAGGAATCTTATATACTAAACAAATAAATTTGGTCCTATACCAAATCTTAGCCTTAGCCTTTGTGATTAAATAAGAATAAGTTCTTATTTAATCACATAAAAGCAAAGCTAAACTTCACTTTAGAACGCACCTAAAGTGAAGTCACGTAACATGTCACACACTGACACACCCCAACGCAAGACGCAAGGTGCTAGCGACGTTTGAGCCTAACATAAACTGAGCACTAATTACATCGTCGACGACTAACTAGCGCTTATGAGTTGCTCCTACTTCGTGTAAACGAGTTTATTTATATAAGCACTGGGTACGTATTATTATAAGCTATACATGTACACACATCTTTATCTAAGAACATTGTACACTATACATGTCCTTATCAATGACTGTTGAATAAATTTTATAATTTTAATGTGAGGAACATTACGATGATGTTCTTACTTTAAGTAAACCTAATTGCTTAACAAAGTATTGATTTATATTTTACTAGTTAAGTTTTCAATGCGACAAGCAGACATCTTTTAGAGTAACTTTTAATATAGATTTTCAAACTAACCTTAATACTACCAGTAAAACAATAAAGAACCAAAGTTTAATGAAGAATATTCCGTCGAGCAAAACATTTCAGTAGTAATGAAGTGTTTACTGCCAAAGGCTGTCGTTGTAATTAAATCACTTTTAACAAATTAAAAGCAGCATCCTTGGCTTCGTAATGTCAGAGGAAGTACAATGTTATGAATTATTCATTTTGTGACGACAAATAATTACATTATAAAGATATTGAGTATTTTGTTAACGAGAATTTTTAACGTAAGATTAAATGATCAAATACAAGGCTTTCCTTTACGGTTATTAGTAATAAATATAGAACTTTCACAAAATAAAATATGAGGCATATCAAATTATTCCATTTCTTTTTATTCTAGTTGTACAATATATAGTTTCAAAGCTAATAAATATAGAATTCACCATTCCGAGAATGAAGCCTTAAAAATGACAAATGTTTATATAACTTTACCACTGTAATAAAAATTCATATTTTTTTGTCAAGGTGAAAGGACTTTATCCCATTGCTCGTTCAATAACTAATTTTATGACCATACTCCTTTATTAAAGTCGAGTAATATCCTATGTATGTCCGTATATGTCTATAGGTACGCTTCCAGTGTTCACAGACACAGACTAATCACAGGCTACGCAAGGTCATCGTCTGGCTCGGGTCACTGACCCGCAACACTCGCCCAGCTGAGCCCTTCGTCAAACAAACACTGGGATTACTCCTATCATTAAAACTCACTAACATGTCGCCTTGGATTATAACAAAGCCATCTATATTTACAAAATTATAAACATATATTTTCGACTCATAGAAAAAGCATTAATAAAATGTTATTCTTATTTTTACCTGACAACGGCGAAATTAAAAGGAGGGAGTCATTTTGGCAGTCTTCGTAACATGTATTATACATACTTTATATGATCCATGATAGTATATATTACTCAATCGATTTTAATTAACAGGATGTTAAAAGAATCGTAATAATGGCACGAGTTACTAAGTATTTTCTAAGTAATCGGGTTACAAAAAAAATATCTTGATTTTCTTTCCATCTAACTATTTACGTGGCCAGTAAGTTAAAGAAATGTGAAAAGTCTTAAAGATTTCTGTACATTTAATCAGCACTTTGCACTTAGAGTTTAACCTAAAAATACTCGTGCTATAATATATTTCGTAAGTCGTACATCGTAAATTTAAAACTTATAAAATAAACCAATCTATTTTAAAGGAAACAAGAGTAATTAGGTCAATATCAATATAAGGACGAGAATAGAACAAGAAGACGCTCGCTTAGACGATAATTTCATTACGTACATGATTTCCAAGAATATTCCGTTTACGTAATTGGCTTAGAAAGTTCTAGTAATTTATATCATTTATCTGCTATCATATGACAAGTTAGCTTTATTCATTCGAGTTATGTGACCCAATTGATAATAACGTTTCTATTATAATATAGTTTACACGCTGTACTAATCTTACTCAAAACCTTATACCTTAGGGGTACCATTCTCTGCTAAAAAACCAACCTCGTAAATCCAAAATTATTATAAAAAAAGAATTACGTAAAACGGTTCAGCTGTTATCTAGTTATGCGCTTACCAACACATTAGGGCTTAGGCGATTCATTTTAATATTATAGATAATGGTAACTATTAGACTACAAAAACAAGAATGTCTAAAATCACCAATGCTATTAATAACACAATAAACAATACAAATGATCTACGTCTAATCAAGCGAGGACATTGACCCGAGCTTAGCGTGTGTTTGTTTTCCTTAATTGATTAAACAAATACTTAATTAATTCGTTAATGTAGTTATTTTCAGCGCGTGGGCGAGCTATCGCTGATAGCTACTTAGTTTTATTAAGACTGCTATTAAAACAAAACTCCTTGATTTAACGATATAATATATAGTTGACGTTGTTGAGGACTTCAAAATACCTAAGTATATAATAAAAAATTAAACATATTACATTCATATACAGTCATCTATACTTTGATGTTAAAGCGAAACATTTGATTGTAAGCATTGAATAGCCTCTAAAACTATTTGAATAATAAAATATATGTGCATACATATTATGCATATAGTTCAGATCTTAGGGAAAGACTTTCTGATAGGTGAAAAATATTGCCAACTACGGGGAAAATTAACTATTTCAACAAATCAAATTGCAAATCAAAGAATCAGTTTATGCAGAACCGCCGCTGGTAAATCAGCTAGTGAAAACTATATTCAAACATTATAATAATGTATGAAATTCAATACTATAACTAAAAAACCACGTGTCTAAAATGTGAATGTTTACAATAAAATGTTCCCTATCGAGATTTGCACACAAAGGCTGGAGGATTAGCCCATCACTGCCATCAGGCTTTAGTGAAACGCATTCGTCACAAACGGAATTACGCTCTTTGATGCCAAATCACTCGATGCAAACCTAATAATGTACTAGTTGTCCTACGAATTTATTCGCCTTGTTTCAGTTCCTGTTTCAGTAAAGGAATAAAAAGTATCTCATATCTATATCTAACAAAACAAATTATGTGTCTAGTAAGTAGTAGTTTTTGAGATATTTTAGACCAGTTGACACACAAAACAACTATAAATAGAGGCAATGATCGCTTTAAGATAAACTTATATATACTGTTAGATGTTAAACGTTTTCTATAAGAATTTATGCTAATAAAATTAGACTAGCCGTGGCTCGCGAGTTTACATGTTTCGTTCAGCACAATAGTAGGATTTAAAATCCAGGTAGGACGCTACCTACTTGCTAAACCTGAGCCAATTCTATTAAAAGGTTGTTGCGTTGAAGAGTAACAAACATCTACTCCTACGCTCATACTCTCACGTTTAATATATTATGAGTACGGATTCCATTGCATAATTTTAAAGTAAGGACTCTTTAAGCGCACTCGTGAAATCTCAAAATTTCGGTGATGCATGCAGCGTGCACGAAAAATCGGAATTAGTATTATGAGTCCTCTTAGCTTCCCTCCCGACTACTAGGGACCGGCGTTACTGCTTCTCCGGGATATTTTTACGACTTTATTGTCCTTTATTTTAATACTTGCCGCGCACCCCGATTTTACCCGCCAAATTACAACTAAATAATTATTTTTAATAAATTATATTGAAAATAAAGATTCCTATGTTTAATTACAGATTCATTGATATTAAATTTCGTCTAAAACTGCAGTGGTAAGATAAGTTCTATAATATGTGTACATTTACAGTGTACCCTCCACAAAACATTACTCTCGCCTAATTCCCTACTCATTTCTTTTGAAATACAAATATTTTAAATTACAGAACAATCGTCAAATCAACCTTCAGATTATACTTTTCAAGAGATCGCGCAAGACGAGAGGAAAACAAAATGGAATAACGAGGAGTTTTATCAAATCTCCTGTGTCATATTTGAATTCGCTGATTGAAAGTTCCAGCCGAGCGAGCTTGCATGATGAATGAGTTTCGAAACGTTTTTACATAATAATATGTATCTACATGCATGTTATATGAAATTCGTTAAGAATTCTGACATTTTCGTTTTTATTTTTAAAGCGAACTTATGTATTGCAGATTGGCTAGATATTTTACTTTATTGTCTAGAAATTATACAAGCACGTCAATATTTCTAAATACGACTAGGTACATACTTTTCTAAATACATAAATAAAAATAAGTAAGAAAACGAGAATGAAACACGGGTGAATAAAATTAATGCATTTTATAACAATCATTAATACCTGGTATACGATCATATTTTTAACCGACTTCAATTCGTCTCTATATATACACATATGTACTTAAGTATAAAAAAAATTGTTTTCAAACATAAGTTCGGATAGGAGCCATCGATATAATATTTAGTTCTGGAAACTGTTCAAGAATCATCTGATGGACAATCAACAGACAAAGAGTTGGCTTATAGAAAATGCTACTATTACTTACGGCGATTTTTCTTAGGATGGTGGTACTACCACCGTGCGTATCAACCCCAACCTAACCTACCTGCATCATTCTACATCAATCGTTTAAAAATAAAAGTAAACTCCTTATGATAAGCGAGGCGCATTATGCATTACACGGAAGCCATATTTGTGTACTTACTTCTTATAATATGATCCTAACCTTTAAAGCCTCCAGCGAG
>DWAJ01004815.1:0-12345 GCA_018238005.1 Eurema mandarina | reverse complement strand
AGTGTTTTGTAACTTTCAGATAGACGGTTTTCTTGCTGAAACTATTAATAGTATCTATTTATTTGTTAATTCATTATTCTTGTCACCAATAATGCAATAATGAATGCGCGTATTGCTATAAGCGCCGTTTCTTTCCGCTGTTTCGGCGCTTTTACACAAAAAATAAACATTGAAATTTAAGTAAATTAACGCCCCAAGGTTAGTTAATAATTTCTATTTCCGCGTTTAACGTAACGTCATTTTAAGTAAAAGCGATTATTATAATAATTTTCTTGTCACTTTTTCTAGTTACATTTCCTTCCGGATGATACTGAAACTCATTTAAAGATTTTTTTTCCTAATTAGTTTAGAAATGAAGTTGTGTCACAAGGATATAATTGTTAGCTTAATATCTCATTTAGTATATAATAAATATGCTATTTCTAGCTCAATTGAATCCTAACACCTTTATATAATAACAAAATTTTAAAGAAAAAGAAATCTTATGAATTTGTTAAGCTTACCACGATAATACTGAAGTGGGCTGTTTTATCGTGACAGGTAAGTTCTCTCAGGGATAACCTATATCACAAACGAGAGTAGGTTCTTATATCTATGAAATTAAGATATTACATGTGAATAAACCTTGTATAAGATTCGATTTTAAACGTAAAATTTTAGATAAGTTGCTTTTATTATTTTATAAAAAGTATCCTTCCATACTTGGTAGTAGATCCTTTATTTCCACAAGGTAGAAAGGATATTTTTATAAATACTTATAGTTATTATATAATCAGGCCATTGAAAAGTGAATAAAAACACTTTAAAGGTTACTGGCAGGCCTTGACGCTTATAGTACATGTGCAATTCGAGTAATTAAATTATTTGTACATACAGTAATTTAAAAATTTCTATGTCTTTATGTCTATATCTATTTCTCTGTAATGCCCCTAATTTTGCGTATATACAATAAATAGTATAATACTACTACAATAGTTGGTTTGGTTTTTGCAGAAGAGTCTGTACCAGTGACTCATAGCAGAGTAACAGTTTTTTTTTCAATTTTAAGCCTGACGTAACGACCTCCCTCGGATTTTGCGAGTATGCGTGAGCTACACAAAATAAGTATTAAGTACATAGCCTAGATCCTACAAAGATTACTTAAAAATATATTATACATTCCATATCCATTCTCCACATACGAAAGAAAAAACTCTTACAACAATTTTGTTACGTGTACGCATAGTGCGTAAAAATGTGATGTCATTGTAGGTAGTTTATAATTAACATTAAACAACCATTACACGACTTTTACATACATTGCACTGTTTATATCTAATGAGCGTAATCAACCTGTATCTCCACAGCAATGAACATCAAATCAGACGATCATACCGCGTTCCACGAGTCCATGAAGTCCTTTCACTTTCAATAGCATATAAACATGTTCTTACGCCGCATTGTCTATACAGTTTCATTTTCAATCTGTTTTGTGACAATCCCCATTGTGATGTGGGTAAATGACCTTTTTAATATGACAATCAACAATAGCTGGATGTAAGAAATTGTTCCTTTAGTAGTTTAGACCTATTATGTTAAATCGACACGCGATGTATAATTGACGTATATAAAATGGTATACTTAATTTTTTTTTAAATAAACAGACCTTCTGTTATACATACTTCTATTTTACAAATAGGTTGGCGATAACGAATTCTCAATGAAATAAAATATTTTTATACAATCGAATAGAGAACAACAGCTGTCCACTCCAATATAAAAAACTTGAAATATCATATTACGTTTTTAATATTTCGAACAAATTCAAATTATGTTTTTTTCATTTGTAATGTCCAGTTGTTGTTTTTTAAACACTTACAAAGCAACGAGCTCTTTTGGCTACTTTAAACATAACATTAAAATAAAATCCGTCATTATAAGGTCGTCTGGTCACAGTCAGGGTCAAATTACAGCGGTTTATTGATATTATTTTATGTATGAAATATTTTATCATAATCGCGGTTAGTGAAATCGATTCAGTAAATTTATTTGATGTAGCTGAGAAACATAAAAGCTAAGTAAAAATTTTAACAAAATATAACGTAAGATACAGAAAGCTAAATTACATTTAAGTATCGACAAAATTGATTATAAGCTAAAAATCCTAAAATAAAAAATAACTAAACGTTTTCAGAACGAAGCACTTTATACGATATTTACTAAACTCTTAACTCATGATTAGTTAAAAAGAACTAAATTCAATTACTTATATCATAATAGACTTATATTACATGCACCAAAAAGAGCATTTCCAAGCATTGAACTGCGATTTTCCATCGTAAAAATATCAAGTAAAACTCTAAGAATATAGTTTTCGCATACATTGCAAATAGCGGTAATAAATGTTATTTGAGAAAGCGGTTGTTCGTTGAGCGGAACTTATGGAAATAAAATCTGACCAAACCTTTGATCTGAAATTCTAACATCAGTCGAAAGGTTAAGCTTGTTGTATCTTAATAAGACTCTTGTTACAATACATCTATATCTGTATATAGGTAATTTAAAAGGCACTGTTACTAATATTTAATAAATCATAAAGGAAGATTGCTTTGTTTATCTAAATATACGATTTCTTTAACTTCGATTATCTAACAGCGACTATGATTGTACCACTAAATAATAATTTATTTAAACGTTATTTTATTAAGGATCACGAGTATAACTAAAAATATAGGTACATTAAATAAACAAATAACTTGGTAGCTATATTATGGAGAAAATGTAGATCCGATTTTACATAGACTGCACATATCGCGGCCATCGGTTTAAATACTTAAAAGAGCTTTATTCCTTAAAAGGTGGCTATTTTAATATGAGTTACTTATATAAGGGTCTAATAATATTTACCTAATTTGTGTTCTCTTTTGTATCTAACTTAGTTGTGTTATAAAAATGTAAGGTAATTATTATAATAATAATAAAAATTCTTTATTGTCAAAAGAATACACCTTAAACTAAAAGAAAAAATGAAAATTTACAGCAAGGTATGTGTTTATATCAATCATAACATATTTAAAAGTACCAATTTTTCTTAAGTTTTTAGTCTAATTATATTTACTCCACCATAAAAACAAAACTCATAAATTTTAAGTAAATTAAAATTTAAAAAGATGCTCTGAACATTCTTAATCTCCTTACTTAACTTTCGCCACTCCGGCTTCTTAAAAATGTAATATTGTAAGAGACAGCCCACGTGGAGTGTACTTTACAATTATGATGAGAATAACGCTAAGCATAGTGCGGGATTACGAGCACATATTATGCCAACAGGTGGGACTTATTACGAAATGCATATTCAAATGACATGCTGAATTATATTACGCGTAAACTGAGCGAACTAAGTTCCTCGTTATTCGATTGATGTGATACTGCCGATGTATGTTGATACGTAAGTGGAGTCGTTCTCCTTCATTTGATTGAGAGTTACAGTGATTATTGAAATAGTGTTTTTTATGCTATGATTCAGTCCATTAGTGAAACTCCAGTTGTTTTGTGACACGTTTGTTGATTTCAACGTCGCGAATTATGAATTTGCCTTTTTATGTCATTCATTTTTTAAGCTATATTTAACAATAATATAAGTATTAGATGTAAAGTATAAAAACCTAATCTGGCTTACAATTTTGTCCTAGGAGCTAATGTAAAATAGAAAAAAATGAAAGAAATTGTCAGCATGTCTAATAAAATGTTTAAAGGTAGAATTCAAAATCTTCATAGCAGAAATTCTATTTCAAATGCCGTTACCATACTTGGTTCATTAACACCTAATAATATTGGGGAAAAATCCATCTAAAATGTCATTCTAAACAATAACGTAATAGCATTAGAAACACCAGCTACTTGTATATTCATCACGCGATGATGTAAGGACCTTTCTCACGACGACTTCAATGGTCTTTGACACGAATATTTATTGTTGCCAGCTGTTGCGAACGTCGCTAGAGATTTTTCGAAATTAAAGTTTTTCTTGGAAAAAATTTTATTTAGTAATTTAATGTAATGGCGGACAATTAATATGAGTTATTGATCGTTTTAAAGGTATACGTTGTTATTTAGGCACTTTTATTTTCTCCAAACTAATTGAAGAAATTAAAATGGATTAATTTAAAATGGATTCTCGGATTTCAAGTAAGATTATAAGCAAATTGAGATTTATAATCAATGAAAATTATCTTATGTATAAGGAGATAATATAACACATGACCATGAAATAATGAATGTAATCTTGAGAGACCATTTGACAGACAGTGGACAGTTGAGCAAATGTTTTAAAGATGAATCATACAATATCTATGAACTTCATACAATATTTTGATTTAGAAAATATTATAGCTTTAAAACAAAAACCAAACCGATTGCTAGTGAAAATTCTTTGCGTCTATTGTGAACATTATTTGATCTTCTTATTCATCTTTGTACTCAAACAAATCAAAATGTTTAATTAGTGTTGTAGTGTGCTTATTACGAATTTTATTACTATCATGCTCCAAACCATATATTTTATAAATGAAATATCTATAGAAATTCAATTTTCTATTTTCAGAAAATGAAGCTGTTGTGGTGCTGTGTGGCAGCCACATTACTAGCAACGGCGGTCAACGCTGCAATAGACGTTGAAAAAACAGTAAAACAAGTTCAAAGCATACTTAAATCTAATGACCTCTTGCCCAGACTTAGCAGAGATGAAATCTTGCAATTATTACAAGATATACGAGAGGAAGATGCAAAGGCAAGTACAACGCCGAAAGTAAGACATTACGCTAGAGAACTTAAAACAACAACTCAATATAGCAAAGATGATCAAAATGAAGTTAATTCTGTTACACCGTTCCCCCAAGAAGATAAAGTAGAGGAAAAGAAAAATCAGCCTGAACGTACATTAAATAAAGTTGAAAGCACAACCAAAGCAACTGGCCAAACATTAACTGTCGTCTTACCATACACGCCTAGAGACGGCTCCTCCTTACAAGAGCTGTATACTCGCCCACCACGTGTGGAAGTTGTACAAGAAAAGGTAACACCGAAACCAAAAACAACAAAGTCTATACAGAACTTTAAAGAAACATTAAAAAACAACGCTAAGGTGACAACTAAGCCGAGGGTTGATTTTCCCGCTGAGCTACAAGCTTTTTTAGATCTCCATGGACTAAAAGGGAATCCCGATAAAGATCACTTTTTATTGCCATTAGACGGCTTTAAGCCACTACCTCCAGCTAAAATTGTAGATGGAAATGTTCAGCTGCCTGAAAATATATTATTGACCTATGATTTAATTTCCCCCTCTGACTTGAAAGCATCTTCCAGTTTAAAGAACTCACAAGCTAGTTTCCTATACGAACCTTTACGCCCTCAGTTCCCATTCGAATTAGAAACGTCAGCGTCTGAATCAAAAGAGCAGGTACTTCCCTTAGATTTGCCAGTTAGAAAACCAAAATCTGTTAGTCCTCAGGCCAGTTATGAACCAATCGATTACGACTCTGTTAAAGTTATTCCTCTGAAGTCAGGCCCAAATCCTGAAGATCAAGATATTGCATCACTAGAAAACGATCAAAGCAAAAGACAAGCAAATGGTACAGAAACATCAGAAACTGCTAAAGAAGAAACTCCCACCGAAGCTTCAGACAGCAAAAGCGATGCGTCTGATTCAGCATCCGTAGAAACAGACAAGGGAGCCTCGATAGCTGATCTTGAAGACTCATTTGGAGGTCCAGCGCCTGCTCAACCTGGCGATTCAGTACTTCCACCACCTAAAAAGAACGGTTTCTACTGGATGCTAGATTGGAACAGCTTTCTAGAAGTCGGCGATGGGGACAACAAAGTCAATATACGATTTGAACCTAAACTAGGCGATCCACAAATGTTTTTACCAATCAACGTACCGTGATTGTTTAAAGGGGATGAGTAGTAATCTAGTCTAAAGGGTTTGGAAAGTGTCGATACTTTATTTGATATTAGTGTTAAATATTTGTAATGTGAAATTGTGGTTCGATTGAAAAGCAATTGGACGTTTCTATGCAAATTATAGTGTAAATAAGTATTGGGCTTTAGTGATTGGGAGTGAAATGCTTTAATGGAATGTGAGCAAGCCGGTCATAACTGCTAGACCAAAGCAAGTTAATGAAAGTGAATTAAACGAAATCGTCGCGTCGCGTGTAACGATACATTGACTTAGTGATATGCCATTTGTACAGTTTTTTATTTACATAGTAGCGTAATAAAAATGTTTTATTGCTCAATTAGATTTGTGTTTGTAAATGTGTCAATCCTATTTACAGCTTGCAATTCAACAATATAAAATATATCAGACATGACTATAGGTACACAGTATAACATTTCTACATTCTATGATATTATTGGCTAATTTCATTTTCATTCAAATATTAATCACATGCAAAACATTTGTGAAATCATATAAACAATTAATTATTAGAATAATTATTCCAACAAAATGAATATAATTTCCACGACAGGAAATCAATTATTATTATTTTGTGAAAAACTCGAGAATATAATTATTAATTTATTAATTATATTCGAAACGACATCTGCGTACATACAATTAGTGTATTTAGTTTTATTATTCTTAGCTTTAGATCCTCTCATTAGGGAATAAAAGCTATTTCTATTAAAATCAGTATTTCAAAAATGTTTTTCTTATTACTCTTTCTTTACAACGCTAACATTGATATTAGATCTTCACCAAGAACATACAGTAATTGGTAGTGTTCCCAATTTAGGACCTCCTAGAAAATCAAACGCAATATAATTCAAAGGCATACAAACCTTTGATAATAAAATAGGGCGTATTTCACTTACGCTCTCATTTACTATATACGAGCCCATATAACGCAATATGTACTCACAACTAACAGTGTTTAACAAACTTAGATGAATACTCATGAATATTCCATCAATGTCGAATTAACATTTGACCTTTAGAAGTGCTATAATTTGGGGGCGATCATTAAATTGCTTTGAAAATAAATGTATTTTACATCTTATACTACACATTACAGTAAAATATCTGCAGGAAAATGTTATTGTATATGTGTGGTGATAATTACATTAGACTTTTCCCTTGTGGTAGAAAGAGGTTTGGATAAATTAATATTTATTATACGTAAAACAAATGTAAAATATAATTCCATGTTAACATAACAAATTTATTCTTATTTAATTTGATCCATTGCTATTACACATTAAAAAATCCCTACCTTAACACATAATGCTTTTGCAGTGCTTATTTTAGAGACGGTGTATTTATAAGTATTATATAAACTATAAGAAATTTTCTTATCCTTCAAAATACCAATTGAATATTGCATCTGGATATTCCCTAATTATCCTTACGAAATCGCCATGGAGTCTCGCCAAGCAGTATCAGAGCAAAAAGCGTGTAAGTCTAAACTCGTATAAAGTATGGAATTAGATCGGTTCACATTGATAAAGCCAACTAAATCACTTACTGGTCTAATTTTATATCTCGGGTTAGCACCTGGCTCTATGCCAGGGTCAACGGTGACCTACATCGGGGATATTTGAGCGTGAACCCTGACGTAAAGATGCCACAGAACCAATACGTTACCGGCCAAATGTACCAGCTTCCCAGATTTCAACTAGCTCTGAAATAGGACAATGCAAAGGCGTTGTCAAATGCCTTTGTTTTGGTTACTTTAGAACTGTTTTATATAAATATTCTGCCTTCTATGTTTGCATGCCTTGTGGAATTGACTTCGTTGAATGTTGTCAGATATTCTCTCATCCAGAATTACAATTCAAGAAAAACACGTATTGAAAGCTTAGTGTTCTATCTAATATAACACCCAAGATGTTTAACGTTTAATGGATAAACCAAAATTCACATGAAATGACTTCATAATTGGGTTTAAACATTTTCCGCAAAACCGCAAGATGCCAAACATTTAAATATTACGCATCCAAAGTATGAAACAAAGTTGGTATTAAAGAGGAAAGTTTTTCAATGAAAAAAGTAGCTGAAAAGTGGAGAAAAGTTTAAAGCTCCTTCATTAATCAAAGGAGCATTTAAAGTATTGCTCGTCATCTTATTACTAAGAACTTTCTACGAGTGCTAATAGAAAAGTAGTTACCTTGATCGATATGAATCGATAACTCATAAAATAAATATAGAAGCTCCTAGCTAAGCTATGTGCTCCATTGCACAATATTTGCTTTACACTAACTTACTTTACACCTGTTCTTATAACTGGTTGCCTAGAAAATATCACAACGGTACATTGCAGCTTGGATGCAATTTAGCACCCTGGATAAAGCGAAATAGACCAAGGAAGTTAAAGGTAGCTTTCTCACTTACTCGCACCACTCAGAATATCTACTAGAGTAGTAAGCTGAGTGGTGAAACGACACAACCTGCCTCTTTATTGGAACCCTGGGCAGTGGAGCGTCAAAAATAAAAGCTGCTTTGGGTCGTCATTTACGTGTCATTTAGATGCGGTTATAAACGATAAGTTGTAACAAAAAGTTGCTTATTAAGTTTTATCCTTTTAATTGTTAATAAATTGTAATGGAGTCAAAAAATGTTATAATAAATCATTACTAATATTATGAATCTTAAACTTTGATGAGACGTAGAAATTTGCGATTGAGATTTTTGTAATTCTTTCATCCATGATATTTTGATGCCAGTATTATTAAAATGACAACGAAATTAACGCACAGAACCAAGAAGCACAGTCTGGAAGTCAAAAGCTATATTAAATAAATATCTTTTGTTATAGGGAAAAACTCAAACGCTTATAAATATGGATACAAAATTGAATAGCATGAATCAAGAACCCTGTCATGACCTACTTTGATAAATTTTAATTGGGAATATGATTTCCAATCTATTCGTCGTTCGTTACCAAATTCTGGCGATGTATTGAGCGCGACGTCTCTCGGAGACATGAAAGATAACCGCAATAAATAACTCGATATAATATATTACAGCGTTCTCTGTACGTGATCTTTAAGATTGGATAAATCTATGAAAACATTCGTTCGTAAAACGTTTAATTTAACTGTACTCGGTTGCTTGTTTTGAACCTTAAACGTATAGTTTATTCAATCGTTCTTATTTATTTGTATTAAATTAACGATTTATACTGTAAACTTTAAACATTTAAAATTAGATTATTTGCGTACCTGCATCTATTTTCCAGAAGTTTTTACCTATAATATTAAAGTCTCATACTATTGTTTTCAGTAGTACAGATAAGTACTATACACCACCAACAACACCATGCTAAAATGACAAACTCAACAATTATTCAATACAACATACAATATGGTAAACAAACGATACTTACCATACAAATACTAAATGAGTAAGAGCCTGGTTGTCGCTTATCATCACCTCCTGCACCAGTTTTTCACCACAACAAAAATAATAGCGTAGTAATATCGTATAAAGTCTACAAATTAGGTCGAATAGTAAGTACTAAGACGTACAGCCCAATACCCAATCCTATTAACACTACAAAGCCATTTATCTCAACACAATATCGTCGCTGGAAGAGAAATGTACCGTAAAAATAATGCTTATGATATCGATTCAGGCCTTCTCTGATGAATGTTCACGCAGTCGTCTGTATGACCCGTGAAATGAGCTAGCTTATGGAAGTGAAGTGCTTGATTTATTATGACGTCACGATTTATACACGCCTCACTTTGTTTAGATCAGCTTTAAACCTAAGATAAAGAAAGATAGGATTGCATTTATATGTATGTGTTAGTACGAATCTGTAGACTTCGTTTCTAATAGTTCTACTATTAAACATTTTAATATTCCTATAATTAAAATTGTATGTTCTCGTTTTGAATTGTCATTAACAACGTATAACAATGTCCAATAGAATAATCATTATAATTTTTCATTTTGCTATAAACTCGAGTCTCCTCTTTAGGCAAATTAATAATCACGATTATATCATATCCCATATTCATTTTTAAACGAATACTTATTTTATAACAATAGAACATTAAATAAATTGAAAATATTTTTACTTAACAAACAGTAACTTACCCTAGGGCATTGAATTATTAACATAAAGTCTGTTTACCGAAAAGAAATAATATTTTCACACAAACGTACTTAAAATGTCTATATAAAAAAAAAATAGAATTATGTTTGCGGAGCACAAAGGGTGTACACAAAAATATTATATATTATATTCGTTTCTTATACAAAATGGTGTCATTTTTTTTCTTTTTAGCGTTCATGTCATAGAGTAGTTAAGCCCTACAAATTAAAAAGTATATGAAACAAGAGCAAACACGGTAATATTTGGATTATCGAGCCGGGTTTAGCAAACAGAAAAGGATTTACGAATTTTTCAACTTCCAAACTCTTTTCTAAGAATGTCGTAAATATCTTTTGAAACTAATCCATTCATCTGCTTTACTGCGTTCGTCGAAATCGCTCCTTTTGATATTTAATAAGCAACTGAAAATTGCTTGTGCCCTTAAGCATTCATATTAAGTATTTTTTCAGTCAGTCAGTCAGTCGAAACGAGTCGTTTATTATTACAAATATTTTCTCTGAGTTTGTTAAGGTTCGTAGACCAGTCCAAGTAAGAAATCAACTTAAGTTTCCAAACAAAATAATTGTCTATTTATTTAAAGATCTTGGATGTGATTTAAACTGCACTGCACTGGTAATGGGCTGGCGTTTCTCTTAACATCAGGAGTACGTCCATAAAAAAAAAGGCAATAAAATCCAGCTTTGTGACAGTTGATGGAAAGATATATTAAGGCTCATTGTATCCATAAACTTGAACACTTCCTAACTTGTAACTAACTTTTCGCGTAACTTTTAGGTTGGATGACTTTTTCGCTTGAGGACATTACGTTTCTTAGCGTAAATGTCACGGAGTTGGCTATGATAATATACATTCGTTTTTATAGATATAAAATCGTATCTACTCTATGTAATATACTAGTGACGAGCCCGGGCTTCGCTCGCATTTTTTATTCACGTATTATACATACTTTTAAAGAGAAAGCGACTTAGTTTTTTTACTATGTAGTGATTTGTCACCCGGTGTTTCCGATCCATTCAGACTAGAAGAAGGGAACGTATCTACATCTTTTTAAAAGCCAACCTCCTCCAAAACTGTTCAGATCCACGAATGTTAAAGGTCGGCGATGACCATTTTCCCTCAAGTGTCTTGCCAGATCTCTTTTTCCCTATTTTATAAAAATAATAAATATAATAACCAAAATATTTGAAACTTCAATTGTATCCTTATACTTGCATGGGCTTCAACTATATGCTTATATGTATGTATGTATGTATAATTAGTTTATATTCTATACAATATGTTATTGAATAAGTCTGATCGCCGTCTGATTTACCTTTGTTCTTTTCTTTTTACTCTCTTTACTATGGGTGGCCTGGACGAGATCAATCTTAAGTAATTAGGTCGCCTGTTACTTACATTGTATCAAATATTATTTTAATTGTATACATTGTAACAAAGTGTTAATAAATAAATAAATGGGCAATATACGTAACTTCCCTTGGTAAAATCAATTACCCTGATAACTCTAGCTATACAAACAGAGGACTTGTAGTACATACGCAATTACTTTCCCTGAATATCCCAATATCACTTACAGGTCCTGATACCAGACCTCTTGCTTTGCAATCGTATATTGCAATTACAAGACCAACAAGCTAGATTCTATCTCCTTCATTATCGGAATTACATTTTCAATTAGTAGAAAAAACATGCTCATAAACAGTGACTATCTAACACTTTTGTTATGAACTATTGGTATAATATAGTTCATATGTATTTTAATTTTGTTATTAAAATAACGTAAGAAGAAAATTGTGCATAGTATAAAATATTATCCAGCCAAGTACGAATCAGATTCGTGCGCGAAGGGTTTAAAGAAATTGTATTTTTTGTTAACTCATTTAAAATTCTGTGAATATTTCAAGAAAAAATATACTGTCTGTGAAAATTTCAACTATCTGACTATTACGTTTCATGATATAGAACCTGGTTACAGTTCCTGGTTACGGACGGACAGCTTAGTTTTACTTTATTAGTCAATTCTGTTTTGTAGCCATTGGGTTCGAAACCCTTCAAACAGAGACTAACTCCTATTTTAACTATGAATGTATACTATAAAGAGTCTTTATTTTGATACTCCTATTGTAAAATTTAACTGACTCCACCGTAAACGAGTACCTCTGCTATCAGGTACATGATACAGAGAGAATAGAGATTGTTATGGGTGTACGCTCTGAACGCTGCAGTGTTGCCAAACATTTGCAGT
>DWAJ01004814.1:0-12346 GCA_018238005.1 Eurema mandarina | reverse complement strand
CTTAGTAGCGCCGTTCCGATTGCTCCAAGATTCATCGAGGTTCTTCGTAAAGTTCACTATCACTTTACGAAGGGCAGAACGAAACGACTAACTGACTCGACTAAAGACGACTTGATGACGATTTTACTTGACTCATATAGACTTTTATCTTGACCACGTTGCCTCTTATTACATATTATTATTATTTACATTGACATTGGCAAAAAGCTAGACGCTAATGCCATAATATAAGAAAGAAGAAGAACATATGATATGTTAATATTATATCATTGACAGTATTACTTAATACGTATACACATTTGAAATCTAATCCTACCAAAATTTCGAAGTTAAGTCTTTTCAACCTGTCTAATACTATCGCCTGCTGTTTTGCTCCAGACAAAACATTATAACGGTCTTTTCTCGCAAGAGTAACAACAAACTTCATACACAATTTTTCGAGTTCAAAATATAAGACAACTCATACCATCTCTAATATTTTTAATAACATACTTTTATCATAATAAAGAATAATGAATTACATAACTAGAATAGGTATTGCAGATCGAAAACGCATTAAACATCTAAGTAATTGAATTCATAGTTCCGTAGCATCCGCTACTAATGCGCCGAGTTCTGAAGCTCTACTCCGAACACAATCGATGTCGATTTTTATTATTTTCGGTACAGTTTTTGAGCAACTTCGAATTAATATAAGATAATATTCCGATAAACTGATGTGCGATCCGATTCTTTATTAGGGTATATTAAGTCCCATAGCTAGGATAGCAGTATCAAAAATTTTCGATATCGACGACGATTGTATTTGGAGTAGCTACTCTGAATCGCGCTTACGTTATTTTTTGAGACGTTACATATATACAACTTCTCGACACTCTCGACTTTACAAGGATCGCTTATTACTATTCAGAAGGAGAGCTATCACTTCATATTTTATTCAATACGAAATACGAATTAACTATTAGGTAATAGGTATATTTACAATAAAAAAAAAAACAAAATTAGACTACGAAATTAATACCAGTAACAAAAATTATATGACCCTATGTCACTCTTTGACACGTAATTTATTAAAATCAGCTCAGCATTAGACGATACGATGGTATATATGACATTCTTACATATAGACTTTACCTATCCTTATAAGAATAGACTTCGGCGAAAGTATTTTTAACTGTTTTATATCTGTGTCACCATCAAAATAGAAAAAAAATCGGGTGGGGCTGTGCCGGGGCACACGGCCGTTGGTTTTAACGTGAAACGTCTATGTTAGAGAATCGCTTTTAAACTAAAAGATTGAAATGAAAACAAGATTAAGGCAAGCAAGCAAGATTAAAGCAAGTTCCGGGTAGCACTGCATTGGCTATGAGCTGGCGTTACTCTTACCATCAGGAGTGCGTTCAGCTCGTCTCCCCTCTTCATAATATATTTAAAAAAAAAAAAAGATTAACGCTGTTTTAACAGCGAGCTGGCAATATTTAGTTAAATATTCACACCACATGTTTGTTTCTAAGACTAATCTTAATATATATAAATCTCGTGTCACAATGTTTGTCCTCAATGGGCTCCTACACCACTTAACCGATTATAATAAAATTCGCACACCATGTGCAGTTAGATCCAACTTGAGAGATAGGATAGCTTACATCCCGGTATTGCCCCGGGAACGGGAACCACGCGGGTAAAACTGCGGGGAACAGCTAGTAGTTTTTTAATTATTAAAAGGTACGACGATATAGTCCTTTTCGCGATTTTAAAGACGTTTCACGTCAAAAAAACCCGTTACATTAGAATCTATCTCGATAGGTTAAAAAATCAGAGGCTGTTCTCA
Organism: Eurema mandarina; assembly: GCA_018238005.1. Taxonomy (NCBI): domain Eukaryota; kingdom Metazoa; phylum Arthropoda; class Insecta; order Lepidoptera; family Pieridae; genus Eurema; species Eurema mandarina. The sequence continues at coordinate 10,515 of DWAJ01004814.1, read as the reverse complement.
ATATCGCGAGGTAGATTGTAATCTATCGAAATTTGTTATTTTTAGGAATGTTAATAATACCTAATTATGTCTGATTCATCATGAACAGTAAGACTTAAGCCAAATTATAATATTCTCTTTTCTTTCTTTTCTCAAAGGAAATGTCTTTTGTAGCTACATTTAAATAGACATTCAATAAATGAACAAAATTTATGAAACTTCATAGTACAAAAATCATAAATAAAATAAGTACTTAAATATAATTAGGAACTAAACAATTGTTTTTAAAATTTAGTTTTCTAAACATAAACAACAAACAGTCTTTCTTAACAAAAAAATTATTTAATTTCTTTTGTACAAATGTGTATTTATTGTATAACTTATTAAACACATAGGTTTTTATTCAAAAATTAAATCATATATGTGGATGTTTTTTATTTTTTATATATATATATATCAATACATAGATTAAAAAAGAAAATTAAACCCAAACACGGGCAAACAAACAAACTGTTCACATTTGTTCGGTTTAGGTACTAAGGTACCAGGAGTAGCTAGGAGGTTTGATCAAATGCCAGTTCTAAAAATAAAGCTTGTCAACATGACGCTATCAACTCTGCAAAACGCAGTGTTGCCAGCAACATCTCGACAGCAACGCCGCAACAGGTTGATTCAACTTTGTTGCTAAACAAATGTTTACCACGAACTAGGATACCAGGAGTAACGAGGAGGTTAGAAGACGGATGTGTATTTTCTATTTTCCATATAATTAATTAAACTAATAATATTTGTTACATTAATGTTCCTAGAAAGGTTTCCCAAGTTAAAAAGACAAGAAAATTAAAAGAAGAGGGGTGGGGGGGAGTATCAAACTGACCAAGTCATTTGTCCGTATAGGTACTGTTTGTTATTAAATAAGAATATTAGTATAATCTGTTACTGCATAACAAATCTAATGTCACCTAATTGTCAATATGTCAGAGCGAAAAAATAGCTAGCACGTGTGTGATTGTGTAATGGCCGATCAATAAACGAATTGTAATAAAAGTGGTTTGTTTAAACTATAATATATCTAATTCGACCAACAAAGTAAAATTCAAGCAGGTTTAGAAAAGATATGTTGGCATCCTAAGAACTGAACACCTACTTCGTCACGTGTTATAGTTTCAAATCGTATTTTTATTAAGACAATTAAAAACATTTTATTAATCGACCTTAAAAGCTTTATGCTTTGTTGTCAATTATTGTTAGGTAAAAACCAAAAAGTTCGTTATCAACGAATTACGTAGGAATTTGCAATTTAAATGCAAATTTTCATCACATGACTTACACTATGGACTTTATTTAGTGACAAGTAAACGGAATAATCATGTTTACATTAAGATAACTACAATCGTAAGTTTTACGACTACCTAGTAATTGTTGTATTAAAAACACCGCGCTTAGGGAAGTTGTCTCATAATCGGATTGTTTTAAATAACAAATCATCTGAATATATACTTTGATGATGCCGCTGGGGTTAAAGAGGAAATAATAATGTGTTTATTTTAGCGATGTATTTATATTCAGATTCAGATCAGTAGTCAGTCTTTTATTATTATTATGAAGATGGCGCTTCCTAATAGATTTCGCCAACAGTAGTCAGTTAATATATGTGAAAATTACTGTTTCTAGACGTTTCTAGTGATTCCATTTTCGCGATATTTTCTTCTCATGGCGATTCAAACGTTTATTATCGTTTATAGACGGCGCCGATTTTCATTAGATTTAAATAAGAAAGTTCAAAAAATCCGTTTTCATTCATTATAATATTAGTAAGGTTATAAGATTTTTCTTAAACTACCAATTGAAATGGTAATGATTTTCGCCTCCGTCATTTGTAAATACCATAGAGCTAGAGGTATAGTTAAACATTCCAGTTAACTTGACAAAACTACCGGGTTATTGTTGTTCACGTGTTGACCCGTTGCGAGACCATTATTATTGTTGTATATAGCTCTAACTAAACTCATACGTAATATGGAGTTTTTATTAAATACATATTTATATGTGAATAAAAACATCTTAAAATAGATAAAATTGAGATATAATAAAGTAAGTATAAATAAGAACATTTTAGAATTGTTGTTTGTGTTGTTAAAGCTTATCGTACCACCAAGGTGGATCAAATGTCTGCTTATTCGTCATAAAAAATCCCACATACTTACATAATAAATTGTAACTTATATAAAATGCATAAATATAAGCTATATTTTATTTAATATCAGAAAATTGGGTATCACATTTTCTGAACATAACACGCCAACATTAGCCGGTCTTAAAATAAATTATTCAATAAAATAAATCCATTTGGAACGCCGAGGTGCCAAATAACGTTTGGGCAACCTGAGAATGTATATGACAGGTTGTCGTTTGAAACACCGGGGTTGTTGTCCGATCACTGGCGCACCGCCAAATGATTAAAAGCTTGCCCTGGACTGTGGGACCGGGGATAGGAGAAAGGAGAAATACATAATTACTTATTGATTGGAAAAATATGATCTTGTTGTACTTATATTTAAAGTAAATTTAAGTTAAATTGTAAATTTGGTCTTTAGTTATTATCAAAAAAGAGCGCATCTCGCCTTCAAACCTTAAAGTTTGGCGAGGTTTTAATGTTAACTTATCTGTATACATGTTTCTTTTGTTAATAAATGAAAAAAAAAAAAATAAAAGGGTTAGAATTTAGTACTTGGGATAGAACAACACAACAATAAAGCCAAAGGTTAATTATAAGTTGTGTAAAAACACATACGTTTTATTAAAAATCTTTGGAGATAAATCATTGTCGATTCCGGCGGTATTAATCAGAGTTCTTAAATATATACAATATTTATAAAAAATATTGTCTACATTTTTTGTATTTAAGTAAAAGCCGATGAGCTTGTGACGCATTATCGTATATCTTTGGATTTATTGAAACAATTTTGAACTCGCCATTTGTAAGTTAAATTATTTTTGAATGTAATAGACAATGATATTAGTAAAAGTAAGTTCATGTATATCTAGAAAAATAAAAAAGACGACACAATGTTTACGAGAATGTACCTACCAGAAGGACACAGCAAGTCAATTATTATTATAATAAATCAATATTATCAATTTCCCTCGAATCGCTTGTCCCTCACGCCGCCCTCAGTAGTTAGTCTACTAATGAAAATATGTACCAACGGGCAATACCGAGATTTGCTCTTATTGCGTTTGGTCCTACTTAAACTGATGGTTAAGCTGCGTTGTGTTACCCTAACTGACGCATAGATGGCGCTGTCATACAAAATTAATTCTTTGCTTGCTTTTTTAATGTATAGACATCGCTAAGTTGTTGCCTTGAAATGTTATATAGTGTATTCTACAATTAAATAAAAAAATCTACTAAAACAACATGTTGTATTAAGCTAATTGTATTAAATTTGAATTTGTTTGCATTCAATCTTTGAAAACAATTGTCGCTTTATTTAGAAGTATTTCTTGTAAATCAGTTCAAATGTAACCTATTGGTATTATATGTATTTCTATAACCTTACTACTTTTTCATAGGTTGACTTAACCGCTACATAAAATGTGGTCTGAGCGCTCGTAAAATATTTAACGATTCCTACATCCTGTTCGAGTCCCTATTTCTTTAAAAATACTGAGGGCTAAAACTTCCTTCACGGCGTTAAAAATTTGATTCATATCTTCATATATATGTTAATTAGTTTAATGACTAATTCGTAACAATGTCGACGTAGTTTTCGTCTAAATTTAGAATTTAGGTATTTTATATAGATTATACTCCTTTCTTTTTATTGGTATTCCTTCCCTTTAACATTCTCATTTATCGTTATCTCTGTCCTTCTAATAAAAATTATTTTATGTCTATGTCTAACATAGGCCTTTTTTCTCATAGGATACGATGGTACATAATCGTTCTGTAACACTATGACGTTTCTAGTGTATCTACATAATATATGTCACCCAGATAAATAAATATTTAATCGACTTTAACTTCTCTTACCATCTAACAATTCAACTTTTGTTACCCTCACATTTCACGTCCTTAGAAACAAAATGACAAAAATGCGAAATACATAATTAGATTTTCTTTTTTAGTGGCATATTTCTGATGATCTAACCCGATTATAAAAAGAACGGTATTTCGCCTGACCACAAAACAAGATAATAATTCTCATTAAGATTACGTGACGAGGTCCACGGGAGACAGCGTTCAGTTAAGTTGGACAATCAACCTTGTTATACAAACAGCTATTATATTATAATGACGCCCGTTTACGTTTGATAGACAATCAATGTTTAAATATGACTCTGTGTTTAGGATATGGGTCTATGTCAATGCTTCTTGTGGTCTGTAAATTTATAATATTTAAGAACATTTATAGCGTAATATTGTAATGTATTATTAACTTATAAAATAAGTAACAAAATGGTTAAAATTTTTTAGTTATTAAACTGCGTTTATTAGCATTTTTGTATGTTATGTGGGACTTATGGTGGGTAACAAACACCTCCACAATGTTCCTTTTTTGAATAATTTATTTGTATATATTTCTAAAACTCGAAAACACGCGGCACGGCTAGCACAATAATAATAAAAAAAACATAACCAGAGTAATAAAAGAAGCAAATAATAATGTTTCAAGACATTCTAGTAAGAAACAAAGCGATATAAATAACCCGTAAAAAGATATGAACATTTTCTCCAAGATTAATCTTCATCTTCATTAAAACGAGAAAAATGTACGCAAACTCGGTTAATTGTTTTATTGTTAGGACGACATATTTAATTTCTTTGTTCTTTTTATAGTTATGATATAATCATTTTTATTATTATACTAGTAAAAATTACTTGGAAATGTCACAGTTATGTTTGTTAAAATTGCAAAATTTAGCAAATTGCGTACAGTCCGAGAGCATTGTGGCGTACAGTTATAGGTATTCAAATCCTAACAATTTTTAATGTAATGTTATTAAATTGTTCGACTTTACAATTGGTTTGAATGAAACTTTTCTACTCATACTCATTGAAACACTGTCATTTGCAAAAGCTCTTCAAAAACATTGCAAATATTTTGTAAACAACTTCTCCTAAATATGTATTTCAATATATTTTTACAATAAATTGTAATTGGCAAGGCCGTTCCAGTGGCTTTGTTTTATACATAAATAAAAGTCATAAAGCCATTTTGTCGCCATAAATTTGCAAAACATTTCTTTGTAAATGCGAAAATATTGCAATGTATTTTGATCTTTGAATTGTCCACTATATAACTATTTAAAACAATAGGCTTTTATGCAAATTATACCTGGCTTTTATCTTCCTTGAAGAGGCTATAGAAAATATGTGACTAAATAATTGTTGTCAGTAACAATTATTGTAGAAAATAAGTCTATGTAGCTTTAAATTAGGTTATTACTGTTTTACGTTTCTTTGTGAGACCGTCCTTTGTGCGCTGAAAATAGTATTTCGTCGATTTGAAAAAGTTCTGTGGACTAGATTGAACTGAAGTAGGAGTATTCTTTAATAGCATTTTACTTGAGATTTTTCCCAAACAATAAAAAAACCAAAACTAAATATTTTAAACTAAATCATTAAAAAATTTTTATTCCTAAGACATTTGATCATAGAATCAGCCTTAGTATTGCATATATTTGTATCTATATTGCATATATTTGTATGAATTTGCCTAAACTTGTCATAAAATGATATCCATATGGGAATGTTGAGACATGAGATTTCTCCCATACGTCTTGCGTCTTACGCTCGCGTTTAGGGAGCGACACTTTATTTTTAGCGCGGGGCCGGCTCATTGAGATCTGTGTATCGCTGATAACGCCCGCATTTCTTGCATGCCGGAGTTTTTTGTTCGTAGGGTTGCCATTTCTTGAAATTCTAACGACGAGCTTTATAGCCATCTTCAAAGGTAATAGGACAAGTGAACACAAACGAAGGCAACCCTAGTCGTGCGTTTAGCAAAATTCTATTACAAAATTATTTATATTTTAAAATCGCAGTAAATGTGTTTCCCTGATTATAGTACCCATTATAAGTGTACTTGTGTTTGTTTTATAAACAAATAAATGTCTTTATTTTCATAGAATATCATTTAAATAATAAGTTTTTAAATCGACACTTCATTTTCAAATTAAAAATGTACTTATTTAAACTCTCATACTATTCGTTAATTACAATAGAATGATAATAAAAATATCGTCTCCCAATAACCATGGCTAGATCAAACACAATAGATTGGAAAGCTACCACATAATGACAGAGTGCTTTCTGGTATTGTTTTAAATAGGGTCTTTTTTATCGATCCGAGCAGGTAGCAGGGTCGGATGATTTATTACGGGGCTTGTTTGTCCTAATAATCGATGCGAAATATATCGCAAGCTAATATCAGCTTTATAGTAAAGGTATAGTGATGAATTTCCTATAAATCGGTTTGGTTAGGAATTTCCTTGCTTTCAGATGGCGTCGTGCTAAGTGATTTATTTAGTTGCTTAAATTGTATGGTTTATCTAGTTTAGTGTTCAAATGGAAATTGTCCGCATATGCCCGTGTTTGTTCATAACTTTAAGTTTTCATTGTCAATTTAAAATAAGAAAATATTCTTATTAATATTTTAAATGTCGAACTGTGGTTTACATTAATCCAAATACTGCTCAATAGATTTTAATACAAACTTTACAATATCAGGGTTGTAGATACTATACCATAACACATTGTTCAGCTTTTGAGATATCGGGTGAATCATCCAAAATAACATATGAACGTAAGCTATGAACTATTTGGCTGGTCTTCATTGGAGACAGTTACTTAAAAAAACAATCCTAAAACGAAAAAAAAATATTCATACAGACGAATTGAGAACCTCCTCCTTTTTTGAAGTCGGTTAAAAAGAAGAACGAAGAGCTTTTCGTAGCACACTAACCGATTAACTGAAATTGCAAGACGTTGCTACATAATGTCTGCATGTACCAGGAATTCATAACCGTCCAAGAGCATTCTTACAATAAGTCTCGGATTCACTGGCGACACGCCAGCCGTCTCCTTGTCATTAAATATAACCATTTACTTGGACTATTTTTCACAGGGGTATCGACCCTCACCCCACTAATGTAATTCACCTCTTTGACCCCCTCCGCTGTGGCGCTAAAGAACGCTTTGCTTTTATTTTTGTTATTTGATATGTCATTTCATAGATGTAGACAGCCTAGGTGTTTTTAATTTTATTTGTAACTAAGGCTACTCCAAAATATATTATTAAATTTTTAGTTCGTACTGAATAGTCTAAGATACTATAGTACCGATTGTAACGATGTTTGCAGCAATACGAAACTCCTAAGCTATAATTTGTTAAAAATTGCAAGTACTCGGGAAAGGTCGGAGCTAGTAAACTACAGAGACATAGAGCCTAGAATAAGCCTAATTAACTACTTTATGTATGCAAAATTCCCCCAGTAATTATAACGCGCCATTTTCCATAATTAATGCCATACTAATGGGGCAAATGCGTCATAAATTTTGTAACAAGCTTGTGAAATTTCACGAGTGAATTCAACAATATCTGTTTTATTGCTCGTTATTTATTAGTAACAAATTACTGTGCGTAGGTCGGGTTTGTAAGGCCGCTTTGATTCAATGTATTTGTAGAATTTGTTCCGTTAAATATTCAATACCAAAATAGTCCTTGGATATTCTATTTTTAGAATATTGGCGATTAAACTTGATCTACACTCGAAATGAATATAATATTCATATCGAGATTTAAATTTAATTTATACATATAGTATAAATTATAATTATGGTGGTACGTGGCAAAAATACATTTTACATTTGGGTACTTTCTATCTTACGTTCATCGACAATATTTTAGCACATAGTGTAATTGAATCGCGAAACACCTGATAACGCTATCAATGAATCTAGTACAAGCCATAGCAGCGCTATTACACGAATCCGACGTGTTACCAAATTCGCGCGATAACACGAGCTGATAAGCCGTACTTTCTGCAATGAATCTTGCGATTTTTATTACTTGTCATAAATGATTTTTTTATAATCTGTACTTGTGATGCAAGAGGGAAAAGATTTAAATCTGTGGTGTTATACAGGTATAGACTTTGAATCAACTGGTATTATTTGGTATTAAATTTATAGTAAGCAGGGATCTTTTTTAATGAAGATACCACCTTGGGGTCATTTTAAATAAAATACCTGAGACAAGTACAACGACGTAGATAAAAGTAACTATTAGTTAACCTTTAATATAAATTAAACATTAATATAATATTAAATCAAAATTGAATAATATAATTTTGTTTGCACCTCCTTTAAATTAAAATTTTATTTTCCAAAAATTTCATAGAAGCGTCTAGACTTAACCCATGAACGCGAGCCGGTATCGCGAGCGTTATCGTTATCAGACCAATATCAATAAATCATTGGTATCACATTGTAATTAAACACAGCTATCGCTCACCGTGTTCACTTGAGAACACTTCAAGACTTGGAAATACTTGGCTATGCATATTTAATTTGTATCTTTACGAATGTTTAAAGCTGAACCAATTTTTTGAATGCGCTGGAAAAACTTTTGTCTTTTAAATACTGGGTCGAATTTCTGAAATTGTTTTTTAAATATACGATTTGGTACATTAAGTGGCTAAAGCACATTAGTAAGTCGTCTTACAAAAGCTTATAGGCGGAGGTGGCTACTTAGGAGGTATTCCACCTGATCGTTTGCCGGCTTTTTTATAAAAAACATCTATAGACAACATTAGGCAGAACGTGACAATACATTTTAGCTCACAAATTCCCAAAAGACTCCAGAGCCAACCACTGCAGTGTATATAGCGCTGACATTCTATATACATACGCTTCAATCAGCACATTCTAATAAATAGCCTTTATGATTAGTTAAATAAACTACAATATGGTACGTTGTTCGCGCGTCGGAATTTAATTGGCTTACAAGATGCGTTGACCTGATTACGTTTGATTGATTGGGCATACATTCGGCTGCCTGATACCGTCGAGGCCTGAGGAGTGCCAACCTATGTGCAATACTATTCTAGTATTAGAAATACATGCTTGGAGAGTTGCTTTATTGTTTTTAGAGGTTAGGTTTAGGTGTTACGTCTTACATTGAGTTGGTTCGTGAGCACCTTTGTTTGCAAATCATTAACTACAAACGACGATTATAGATAATAGACAATGAATTTTTAAACTAAGTAATCTATTAAATCGTGTATCAAATGTACTGACTGCTTAGATATGTCGTTTCATTTGTTATCTGGTCATTTTTTTATATTTAGAATGTGAATAATACTAATTTAATTAGTAAAAATCGGTTAGTCGTTATTAGAGCCGGATGTATGTTAAAAAAAATATTTTTGGTATATTTCGTTATGTTTACCGAAACACGTGAAAGATTTATTATTATCAATGGCAGCACTAATCCGAGCCTTCCAAAAATAATGAATTAACGTTCGCTCCGCGCTTTGTGGCCAAGTAGAAATTAAGATTGATCGTCCGATTGCCTTATCGCCGTCAACTGATAGTGACTGAAGACCTTGGAACTCATAGTTTGATGTATGTTTTGGATTATTGCTTAATTATGTTTTTGGAATCACGATGTATTTAGATTTATTGAATTAGATGACTAGTTGCGACCGGCGTTTTTTCGTATACCCTTTACTTAAGTGTAATATTATCATATCTTCTCTTTCACGTTTCGCGAATGTAGATATGGAATACAAACGAAATTTTAAATATAGACTTAGTAGTTGCATGGTTCAAAGCGAAAACTCAACGAAGGCGCCTGAGACTTACAGCTGTGATATAAGACGGAATTAAATGGGGTTATTACTTATTAGTATCATAGGAGGATTTCCCTATTATAAAAAAATTTAGCGCTGACAAAGTCTGTATACAAATAGAAGTGATAAAATAGATTAATCAACATACACCAACTGTATATTTTGTTCCTCGTTCGCTTAGTAATCAAATATTTTAAATACCCCAACTGCATTGCAGATTATTTTAGAGAAGATGTCACTATGTTTCATACCACATTTAAAATGAATTCAATTCGACACGACCGTAGTTTAAATCCCAGCGTAGTCATTATGAGTCTATAAGTACAACTACATACAAGTAGCGGCGCAGCAATTCACTCAATAAATTACAGCGTTTAACATAACCACGGATACACAATGACCGTAACCGACTTTCCATTCGATTGAAATCCAAATAGCTGAATGTATACAAAATAAGTCATAAATCCGACGCCCAGTATAGTCCGTTTACGAAACGAGTTATGCTTTAAATTCAATAGGAGTTAGGCGACGCGCATGAGAGAGACTTAACTATTAGACTACAGGCCCATGTTGAAAAAATGATGGGTCATTAAAACCAACAGGTGACCTATCTAGAACGATATAAGAGCATAAAATAATAAGATTCAGCACTATGACGTCACTTGTAAGCTGTCC
>DWAJ01004813.1:0-12347 GCA_018238005.1 Eurema mandarina | reverse complement strand
TGAAACTTTACCACAATATAGCTTATACATCAGAATAACACATAGGCTACAATTTTTGAGGATTATAAGGGAGGAAAGGGAGGGTCACAGTTTATATGAAAGTCCACGCGAACGGAGTCGCGGGCAACAGCTAGTAAATTATAAATCAGTATAAAACAAAGTCGCTTTCGTCTGTCTGTGCCTATGTATGCTTAAATCTTTGAAAGTACGCAATCTTTTTCAAGCAGTTTTTTTATTAGACGCAGTTATTCAAGAGGAAGATTAAGGCACATGTATAATACATGCATAATATACGCGAAGCCGGGGATGGTCGCTAGTCCTACTAAAATTATAAAGGACAAAACTTTATGAGAATATATGTATTGATGGATGTCTGTTATTATTTCACGCAAAAACGGCTAGACCGATTTAGTTGAAATTTGGTATGTAGATAGGTGATACCCTGGATTAAGATATAGGATGCCTTTTATCCCAGTATTCCCCCGGGAACGGTACTAACGCGGATGAAACCGCGCAGCACTGCTTATAAATATAATAAAATACTCACCCAAAAAATAAAACCAACTACAGCAGGTACAGTAAGCGATCGTGTATAGTGCCCGAGCCACGCGAAATACATCGCTATTTTGACGCCAAAATATTCGCTTATTTCATCTGTAAAAGCAAACATTTACTATTAATGTAAGGATACCAATAGGCAGTACTAAGTTAAGATTGCATTATAACCTAAAATTCTAATATAACGTACACTAAAAGGAAATTAGAAAAAAGTGTCAGTTATTATTAAGAAACCTATCTAAGTGTAAAAAATATTAATTCATAAGAATTTGTTGGGAATATGTGCAAAGAGCAATTTGTTATTGCTATTTTGAAAGAGTTTGTACTTCATATGTGATAAGCAGATTGTTCTGTAAAGAAAATTTTCTATATGACAATTCAAAAGTGTAACGATATGTAGAATACTTGAATTAATACATATATAATGATTCATTACAGAGTAACGCATTGATTTTGTATGGAATTTATCGAATCATAATGAGAAGAATACTTATATAATTTAATAAATCTTATAATACAAATAAAATAATTGTATAGGTATAATATATTAAAAAAATAAATTGTTTTTATGGCACGGTAAACAATACTATATTAAAAAGAAATGAATGAAAATAAGTGCCTATCACCCAGCATATAACAATAGATCGATAAGATATTAAAAATAGCAATATAAAATTCAGCAAAATAATCGATTTAAAGTTATGAAATAGATTTTTCACTATTTTATATTAATACTTTCTCCCTCTCTCTCTCTCACACACACACACACATATTTCAGAAACTATCCTTTTAACATAATCGATATCGATCGACAATCGATTTTCAATAGTTTCGATTCAGTCTAAGCGACTTCGTATAAAAATTAAAACTTTTCGGTTTATGTTTTGACCACAATACAATGAACTAATGTTCGACCCAATTCTTTATTAGTAGCGTAAGTTCCATAACTCGGTAAGCTTTATCGAACTTTTTTATCGATATCAACTGTGATTGCATGGCGTAGAGCAACTAGGTTTCATATAGTAACACTTTTAAATCGTCATGGCATTACAAAACATTTACCACCGGTTCGGAAGGCAGTTTTCTGTCAGAAGAAGAATTCAGTCTGCCTACAAAGCAATCAAAGCTCTTATAAACTCACCTAATGGCTGTGGTTTGAAGAAACTCTTGACCCATTTCTTGCGAAGGCTCTCAAGGGCCGATCTCTCGTGAAGAGGAAACATACTCTCTATAACACCGCGGCTTACGCACGCTGGTACTGTAAAAATAAATATAATAATATGTTTTATAATATGAATATAGAAGAAATATTTTTTTTATGGTTTATTTAAAACACAAACACTTTTCATTTTGAACTTTTATTTAAGTCTTAAACGTTAAAACAAAAGTGATTTGTAGACATTTTTGTCTTGTGTAAGTCTTGTTAAAGTGATAGGTTTACAAATTAAATTTTTACAATTACACTGCGGCCTTTATTTTTCAATCAAATAAGGAAAAATATCTTTTGAATAAAGGCAATAAATTTACAAATTCATTTTATAATATTGTAATTCATATCCTATAGTAAGATAATCAAAGTGGATGGCAGATATTTTAAGTTAAAATGCGAAAACAGAGGAATGCGAAAATATGAAATGCCGCTGACAGACGTTTATGCCCCAATATTTTTAAGTTAATAAGTTGAATTAATATTATAAGCACGTTTCAGAACTCGGCGCATTAGTAGCGGTCTAAAAACAAACCATAACACTAAAACAAATGAGCGATTGCCTCAATTAAAGAAATAATTAACGAAACAAAAGCTTGTTTCAGCACAAAGAGTATTTTATAGTTATTGTTGACATTTTATTAGAGCCATTAACTCTGATGAAAAGCACGCAAGAGCGGGAAACCGGTATTGTAGAAATAGGGCCATAGCCCTAAAATAGCCCCTGGTCTCTGAGTAAGTATATGTTTGATTTAAAATAATATTATAAATGTGAATGTTTGTGCGAATGTAGGTATGGATGTATGTTTGTTATTCTTTCACGGACGGATTTAGTTAAAATTTGGCATGTAGATAGGTGATACCCTGGATTAACACATAGGATACTTTATATCCCAGTATTGCCCCGGGAACTATGCGGATAAAACCGCGGGGCACGGCTAGTTTTAAATGAATTTAAAATAACAACTACAAGCCCCGCTTTACTCGCATAATGTCCGTTCCCGGAGCAAAACCCGTATAAAAAGAATTATATGTATCAATGCAGGGTCTAATCTCATACCAAATATCAGTTAAATACATTCAGTAGTTTTTCTGAATGCTACAAGTTTACCCCCAGGGCCTCTTATAAGCTAAGTGTTCCTAGACTTACGCTATAAAGAGTTTGATGACCGTATATCGATTACAGAGTAGGTAATAAGTTTGGAGTTGTGCTATTGTGTTTTCAAGACTTCTTTTCTAGACTATATGTAAGTGTATATGTTATTAGTAGCCCTTATATTTAGGGTTGTTTTAATAATTTGTTTTCATCTTTTCTAAGCACAATTTTTAGCAATTATAAACTGGTTTTTAAGATCATTTTATTTTAGTTTTTTTTAATAACTTTAACACACACACTTTATTGAACTATTTTAGAAATACATACTATATTCCGACCGTGAAAAACCGAAACCATCTTTAATTGTTAAAAAACACACCTTGAGTTAATTAATAAATAGTAAAAAAAAACAAATCAAACAAATTATTTATTATTTTGTCTCACTAACTATGCCGAAAAATCATATAAGTACCTACCAATACTCTGTCAAAATTCTTACGTATCATCGGGTCAAAAACGCATTCGTTGACTAACAGTATAACTAGATAACATTTGAACTGCTGTTTCCTTCTTCAGCTTGCCATATTATAGTATTACTATGACAACACTCACCAATACTCTGTCCAATTCGTAACGTGAGCGCCGGTTCTAACGCTTTTTCATCCCCTGCTTCCGCTCGTGCTGACTCCAGAACATGCTTCACTAACGCCCCTCTTTCTTGAGAACTTAATAGTTCTGCAGCTGAAGTACCCTTCGAACGAAATAATCTAAACTTATAATGAGTAGACGTTATCAAAGCATTGTTTCATATAGGCGATTCCTTTATGACTACATTAGAGATTATTAAAAAATAGTATCAGAATGTTATTAAAGCTCCCTCAAAAAAAATAAAAAAGTATAATTTTAATAAGCTACTCTATCCTTTTTTTATATATATTAAAAAACAAGTTAAGTATCTAGTAATATTGTAAAGAGGTATTCTGATTGTACCCCACCATGTTACATTTGTTTGGTAAGTGGAGCACCTGAGGCCTATTTCCCTACCTACCCTTTATCCCTACAATGCCATGTATCATCGTTTCCCTTTAAAGCCGGCAACGCATTCGCGAGGCAATTATCTTAACGTTTGTTGCTGAACAAATAGTAGCTTACCATCAGACGTACTTCTGACTCAGTTGCCCTCAGTTGGGGGGACATAAAAAGTACATTTTTCGCCTAGTTCGCACGTATCTATCTACAAATAGAACAAGTTTCTGTCTCTAATGAGGATGCAAAACACATGTTGTTTAATAAAAGTAGACTGTTATAGTTATTTTTAACGAGCTCTTTTAATATTTTCAACAATAATGAGTATCTGGCTAATGAGAACCGTATGGTGAATTTCAACTCAATCTATCTCTACTCTAGTAGTTTATAAATAAAAAGTCAATTATACTCTGAAGAAGAATTTATTTGACGCAGTTTCTCTCGTATTAAAACCTGAACCTCTTCTTCTTTTCATCGACTTCGAATATGAATAAAAACTATTTTGTTCATGTTTCGATACCTATACGACGAACTGATGTTCGATTCGATTCTTTATTAGAGTAGCTAAAGTTCCATATCGGTAACCTCTATCAAAATTTTTCGATATCGACATCGATTGCATTCGGAGCAGAGCTTCTGTACCTATTTAGCGACTTTTTCATTAAAATCGGTTTCAAAGCCTAAAATTATTAATTATTATACATGACAAAAAAAACTTATTGAACATAGCATTCATACCTAAACGAGGAATGACTAACAGTACTAAATAACATCAAAATATGCAGCCTATGTTAATATATAAGTAACGTTTTGCCCCAATATTTCCTTACGATACCCGCGCCGTAAAACGTAAAATTTATTGGTCAGACATCGGTCGAAAGGGCAAATATCGCGTGGTTGTATTGAAATTAATATTAATATATTTTCTTGGAGCTTTGTATATCAAGATTGATTATAACCGGTGATAAATAATAATGGTGATGGTTGGCAGATTTTTGAAGCTAGTATAGTTATTGTAAGACTGTTTTTTTTAATATTTTAAACCACCAACAACGCAATAATGACGGCGTTTTTCTCTTTTTTGTGGAAATTTGAAATTAATGGCTGAAATTACATTCGATTATTTTCAATCCAAAATGGCTGCTGTCTATAATAGCGGGTAATATATGCCGCCCAAAATATAATATTAGTATAAATTAAAAGGGCCTTTTCATATTTTAAATGCTTTAAGTGTACAAGTATAATATTGAATAGATGAATAACTATGGCAACCCGGTTATAACAGTTGAATTAAATTGATGGTTAATAGGAAATAGATATCATGTCTAAAAACTATGAAAGTCGTCTTCTACAGATGATAAAAACACATTTTAATCTATAGTCCCATTTAAAAGCATAGCAATACAAATAGACATGTCAATGTAAGTAAGAAAGAGACGTACATACTAATTACTTGCCAAATAAAAAGAAACAAAACATAATCATACCTTTTGGAAGCAATGCATATCGCGTACAGTGAACTCCTTGTAGCCGCCTCCAAATTCTGGCTTCAGTAACTTCGGTAGGTGTATCTGTTCCGCTGTTTGTAAAAGCCTGTACAAAGGTTTAAATAGGTTATATGTCTATGTAACAGTAAGCAGAAGGGTGGAAAACTATCAATTCCAAACAGTAATAAGTCTTTGTTAGAAATACATAAACCCCCGACAAAACGTAAGCAAACATAGCGTGTAACATTCCTATCATACGTAACAAACGACCTGGTGATCTTGAAGACCTGAACTGATTTCCACCAAACATACCTAAGAACACTCTCAACGGAAATATCTTAAAAAAAACCGCATTAAAATCGGATCATCCGTTAGGGAGCTACGTTGCCTTAGAAATACACATATACACACACAGACATAATAAACTTAAAAATATAAATGAACCTTATCAAAATGTCAGGAAACTGAAAAATTAGTCACAAACAAACGAATACAGAAGAGGTATTAAATAGAACAAGGAAGAATAATTACGCAATTAGAGAAGTCTAAGGAAATGCCATGACGTAAGGTCCAAGTTGATTATTTATAAGAGGATGATTCGGCTCTTGTATTTGTACTTTGAAAACATAGCTACACATTTTACTAAGAAAAAATTGATTCATGGTATTATAATGAAACAGATTGCAACTGATGTTACATATACAATCAAACAAAAACATTAAGCATACTTTTGAGGTCTGCATCCACAGTCAATAACTCTAAACTACAGACCACAAACTAATCGTTTGGCAGACTGACAACGTTTTAAGATAATACTTTGTAAACTGTCTAACGCAGACAACTTGGCTTAAATATATACCTGTACTGCAGTACGTAAAAGCTTGAACGCGTATCTATTTACGAACATATTTTGATGGGCTTTTACAGCTTATGATCATTTACCATCAGGTAACGCGCTAGATCGTGTTTTATAAAAAAAAACAAATTAATGAACTAAAGGAGAAACTAAACGTTAGTCAGCGTTTTAGCAAAAAGAAAGAGATAACGCTCTATGAAGCCGAAGTAAGTCGTTGCTCTCTTTCTAAAGGTCAACGAATAATAACAACGTACAATACTTATAAATCTTTTAGTTTTTCATTAACTAAAGAAATGGAAGTGATTTCTTATGAAATTTTTTTGAAAAGAATTTAAGATAACGCGATGGTTGAAATTTGATCAAAAAGCTAATATTTGAGCTTTTTACCCTTTCTGTTTGTACAAGCATTAGCTAAGCGTATAAATCTTTTTTTTTTTTGAGTAAGAAAACACACGCGTGATGAGAAAATACACGTTAAATCATTTAAAGCAAGTTGAAATACATTTTCTTTGCGTGTTCAAATAAAAAGTAGCCTATGTTCATTTTGATAACTCCAAGAATATGTGTAGAAAACTTCATGATGAACGGTCCAGTAGTTTTTGCGTGAAAATGTAACAAATATAATTAATTATTACTATATTAGTAAAGACACCCCAAAATTTTGAATAATTGAACATGATACCTACACTTCTAAGATTTTCCAACTCTTATACTTTTTAACTATTAATAGAACTCGTGGAAAAACGAATCTTCTAGTATTTTCATTTGAAACTTATAACGAGGGCTTCGCAAACTCATCAATAAGACCACGGCTCAAATATAAGAGCAGTCGAGCGCCCTCAATGACTTCTTGAAGACGTTTTTAATTTGCGAAGTATTGAAAACGGCTGAGTAATTTAATTATAATTTCACTTTGAAATTGTTTAGTTTGTGAGTTGTTTTAATGGTGTTTTTGGGGTCATTTATGTCATTATTATTATTAATATTCTGAGGCACGTTATTTTTTAATCTATGTAAGCTTTGTAAGTCTCGTTTAGACTTAATTTTTGTCAAGTCTTTTATAGTCACGTAACTGTTTTATATTCCTTAGTAAATTATTCATTATAATCGTATATAAGTGTTGGCGTGTAAAGGTAACAGATCGAATCTAAATGAACAATCTAGTCTATCAGAAATTCATATAAGTCTAAAGCTCAGATCACAGATTACACATTTCCAATATTTTCACACACTCATACGATACTCACACTCGTATCCACAATCTTCATTGTCTATATTAAATCATATACAATACTCAAACACACACATCTACTGTAAATCACAACATATAGAAATTCATAACACGCACTTCCACGAACTCACATATATAAACCTTTACTCAACTCGTATATACCTACTAACTACACAAAGCTACGCTATAATTAATAAATATTTCAGGACATTTATACATAGCCATCTAGTCCCACGCTAAACAGAACTCGTGTTATGGCAACTAGATAACGGAATAAATTACATATACATACTTTTTTTTTTCTCAATACGTACACACATTATAACACACATAGCAACACCCAGACCCCCATAAAAATACAAATGTTCATTACAAATATATTTTTCCGGTGTGGGGATCGAACCTACGACCCTTCGCGTAGAAAGCAGTTGTGCTACCACTGCCCCAAGCGGTTGTCAATAATACTCATTACTCACACATCGTCATCGGCGGTGATATAGAACGCAGAGCATTGCGTCGACGCGTGCTGGCGCACGAACACACGCAACCGTGGCCGACTACCGCGAAGCTTCTGTAGTAGCCATAGTAGCATGCTGTCTGGTAAACCTGGGAGAAAGCTTGCGTATTCAAAAACGTCCTTTAAAATAAGCTTATAAAAAGTTTTCTACTATATCTCCGCAGTCAGGAATTTTCTTAGTAGATTCGTTCGAAACATTGTACTACTATCTTGGTAATTTTTTTACTTTGACATTAATTTTAAATGTCATAGTTATACAATACAGATGCAAAGGAACATTTTTCTTATAGTCACAACAATTGTAAAGAGAGTTACTTGACTGAACTCGTTTTGATGCTGTTCAAAATATTCTATGTTTGTAGTAGCTTTCTATACGGTTTTTTTTATAACTACGCAACCATTTGACTCGCCTGATCGTAAGCGAAATGCAGTTTGAGTGGTGTCGTCTTAGGAGCCTATTCACCGTAAACTAACAGAGATCAATCTGATTTAATATTTTATAATGTAAGTATTTACTGCAAGATAAAGACAACGTTAAACGGTATTTTATAGTAAAAAAAACTTAATGCTGAACCATTTTTAAAGTTAACGAACTTTCATTAAGTTTAAAAGAGGTACTACTAAATTCAAAATAACCTGTGACGTCAAAAGCTCAAACAAAACTAGAGGAATATATTTCAACACGCAAAGTAGCGTGCTAAGTTGAGCAAGTACTGATACAAGTGAAATTGGTACGGTGGCTCATTGCCAAAATGCCAGAAATTGACTTAAAATGTTTCTGTTTAATAATTATTTATAGCTGTTATATTTTTTTCGTAGCTTATGTTATGACGATTGACGTTACGAATTGTTATATATATTATATAAACGCCATCTACATTAATAAAAAAATAAAAAAATATTGTATCTTCAGCAGCAGAATGATCAAAGACTGAAGTAATTTTGAACAGGACGTAAAGCCAGTTATACATAACCTAGGGATATATGCCTGAGGATTACCTAGCGAAAACATTAAATTGAATTTCGTGTGTATTATATTTCATAATAGACATTTCTAGTAAGTGCTTGGTATGTTATCTCTCTCATAGAACAATTTTGTTTTGTTATAATAACAATCAGTAGATGCTGATTTCAAATATCAAGTAATTTGTTTATAAATTAGTAGAGCATTCGAGTTTCTATTTTATAAGTCACATACCTTTATTTCTTTGTAGTTGTAAAACAATATTAAATGATTTAATCTTAATTTTTAGGCCGGCTTTTGGTAAGTTGGTCGATGATACAATCTTTATAGCTCAGTTTCTGATTTATATTCATACTAGCCGGTTCCCGCGGTTTTACCCGCATTTACGCATGTAATATATACACATAAACCTTCTTTAACAATCACTCTATCTGTTAAAAAAAACCGCATCAAAATCCGTTGCGTAGTTTAAAAGATCTAAGCATACATAAGGACAGACAGATGGCGGATAGCAACTTTGTTTTATACTATGTATTGATTAGCTGCCTCCACGGTTTTACCCACATTTACCTAATCCTGATAAAAAAAAACGTGTTAAAATTGGTTCCATAGTTTAAAGATATAAGCAGCAAAGACAGAAGAAATCTACTTAGTTTTATACAGTGTAATGATGAAGATAATAGACAAAAATACCTTTAGGGAATATAAGGACAACATCTGTTTGTTGCGTTGGAGTAGAATGTAGTAAAAGCCGCCGAGGGTGCATCAAATGGGCACCAATTTGACCTGCCATAGGCAATCTTCTCCGTAACTCTCTACCTGCTACAGATTATAAAAATAAATATTATTTATTATCTATACTCTGACCTAGAACATAATCATCTAGAACAATCATTTATAGCCAAAATGTTTATAAAAACATAACACGAGAAATGTTTAACATTTTTTTTAACTTCAACAAACTTAAACTACTAATCTGATTTGAAAAATTAGTATTAAAATATATTTTTTTATCTAAAGTGTATCAATCACAATCATAATAGGCATCTAACATGTCCTAAATGGTGAATCATACTATGAACACATTTGCATATTATGACATAAGCTAGTCGTAATAAATAATATTATGCCTTTTCTATGACTTCATATAAAGATATTCCTTCACAAAAATATTAATTAACCATCATTTTACCGATTTCATCATAAAATTATAATCTGCTGTATGTCTATATTTTAAAATAAATTAAAAACGTAAATTACCACTATCCAATTTATCCTTCGCAAATTCGGTGAAAGACTTATGTTCTCCCGGCGTAGAATGAGAACTGCTTCCATTATCTTCCTTCTCACTGTTTCCTGAAGCCATAGTTTCACTTTCCATGTTCGATACACATAAAAAACTGAGAAAACAATAAGCGAACTAGACCTTAGACGATCTTACATCATCGATTATAATAGCGTATACGGCAATAAAACATACAACACAGCACTATTAATATTGCTTCAATTATTTAAAATGATTCCTTTAAAATTCATTTTTTTTATTAATACCGTCAAATAATAAGTTTTGTTTTGTGTTTCAATTTCAGTTTTGTTAATAATACGCGATACGCACTCATTTGGTATTCAACATTTGACTGATCTGTCGAAAGAATCAACTGTCAGAATGTTAAATTGATTTTTGGACGCCATTTTATATTGTTGTTGCCATTTTTCTTATTTACACTTTCCTCACAATGAAGCGCCTGCGTAGAAGCCGTGTTCTAAAAACTGGAAATCCTTCCAAAAACGTTGCAACAATCTCGTTAAGACAATATTCCGCATATTTGTAATATTAATTATTGATTACAATTACGTTTACAGTATTTTGATATTTGATTCATTCTTAAAACTTATATAAAACAATACATTTAAATAAAGTATTCTAAGTTTGAATAATAATTAAGCGAATGCGAACTAAAACAATTTTTAAATTTTTGCCTATGTTGTTTGGTCCCAATATATTTAAATACATAATATTATATCAAATAATAAAACTTTGAATGGCTTACGAGTTTTATTTTAAATCTGTCAATTAGTCTTATAATCTTACAAATAACTTGGACGTATTTGACAATGATTTTCTTTATGAAATCCTAATTCTACAAATTTAGAAACTTTAGCTTTATCAGTTACTAGCGGCCCGTCCCGCCTTCGCACGGGTAGACATGGTAATAAATACAGCCTATGTTACTCAGTGATCATGAGGGTCTCTAATGAAAAAATAAATATTATAATCGGTCCAGTGCACTTTTATATGTTACACACAAAATACATTCCTCTTTATAATATACGTGTAGATGGGTAATTCTGTTTTTGACTATGTCGTAAAACTCCTTCTTAATTGTCAATGTCATTGTCAAAGGGTAATTTAAAGTGTCAGACGTCAGTTTCAGCTTTGAGTTTTGACTTTTGACAAATGACAATCTTCGTAATGTATTCAAGCGATTCACCCGTTTTCTATTCTTTCGTTATTTTGTGCGATAATTAAAGAGAATATGGACGTGTAACTTTTCAATTACATTTTGTTGTTGGTGTATTTCACAACGTTTAATGAATAACTAATAATCGAATCGTATTTGATAGTGGTGAAACGGAAAGTATTGTTTAAAGGTATGTGATTTAAAATGACCTTTTCTTTGTTTATGCGAAATTAAATTGTAAAATAGTTAATTTATATTGTAAATCGATTCGATAGTGATGTTAAGGTCACAGAGGTCTTAGTTTTTGAATAAGAAGAGCTTATAAAGGATTTATTGTGGTTTTGCGCAGTTTCTCGGGATCCATAAAATTTAGCCTACTTTTCGGTAAACAGCTGTTACTTCGTCATAGCTCCATACAGCTGACGCCTTCGTCATATGTTTTTATTTGCTTAACGCAACATACGTATATGTGTTATTATACAGTATTAATGAAGGTCATGATATAATTATACCAAGATTCTGTGTTTACGTTGAAGTATGTCCTTATTGTCGTAAGAATATGACAAGACAGAAATAAATACAATCGAATATTTTTCTTCTGTTTATTAAAGCAGTATTAACTTTAAAACTTAGAATTAAATATGTATAATCTTTTAAAATTATATGTTAACATAATTAATAGACTGGAAATATCTAATTTGAAATTTATTAGAAAAGTTAGCATCATAAAAATGTATGCCATGTATTGATGTCACCTCATTACATTAAATATTGTATAAATTTATTAATATTTCATCTTAATGGTTACCTATGTTAAATAAAAATAAATTAAGGTAAAAAAATCTTTAAAAACAAGCTTTTATTTAAATGCGCTAAAAAGAAAAAAATAAACTTTTACACTATAACTTTACTGTCAACTTATAACATTTCAAATTCAACATAT
>DWAJ01004812.1:0-12348 GCA_018238005.1 Eurema mandarina | reverse complement strand
GAACTTGACAAAGAAAATATTGTTTTTCTTGAAATGTTCTTATTTTATATCAAACTAGCGACCCGCCCCGGCTTCGCTCGCATATTATATGACTATCCTATCTTTAAAGTTGGATCAAACTGCACGCGGTGTGCAAATTTAATTTAAAATCTGGTCAGTACTTAAGGACTTATTATAACTTCGAAATGTATTTTTAAGACACGCTGAACGTTAACACATTCAACAAAAACGAGGTTCAGAAAAAATTTAAAGCTGTCAAAAACTAAACCAAAAAGCGACGGATTCTTTAGTTCTGTTTTTTACATTACAAAATAAGTGGGTATATCTTTTAATTGTGAAAATATAATGATTACAATTGAATTTTTGAAATATTACCTTTTATTTGTGGTACTTATGAATTTCAACAGGGAATTATGGGTATAGACTATGTTAGTATAAACGGAAAGCTAAGTAAGTCCCAGATTGAAAACGTGATATTGAAAGAATGAGAGCTTAACTGGCAAAAGTAGATAGCGATTATTAAATGTTACAATTATAGTAAACAAAAATATATCTAACTGCACTTTTTATTTAATCGTCATGTAAAAAACTTTTACTTATTTCACGTCTAATTATGGCAAAAACTGTTTGCTAAATCTTCTATAGTTTTTATAAACCCCAATATTTCCTCAAACAATATTACTATAAAAATAAAAGCTTATTTACCTAGTCAGTTTATTCCTAGACGATCGAACAGTAACACTGCTAGACTTTCCTCTTCTCAAGGAATGGAACGGAGTCTTGATAGGTTTCAAGAGAGCCATCGTGTCCGACACCGGCCGCTGACAGTTTAGCGTTTGGAGAGTGAATTCCACGTCTTTTATTACGTCATTTGATGCTGAAATAATAATTATTACTAAGTTAATCTAATTGCTGGATATTAACTGCTGATTCCATGCTTTGATCTATCTTGCAGACTCACGCAAGCCAAGTCGAATATCCTCTTTACACGCTTGTGATTGTTGGAGCTTGCCAAAGCTTGGCAAGCGTCTAAACGTGCCATTAAACTCCAAACACCAAACGAGATTTGTGGAGACTTGGGGCTTGTTTAGGCTTGGCAAGCATGTAAACGTACCTTAAGATACAATTTACACATTTTGGTGGATGGTTAAGATTTAAACATGGTCGTAATTTTAATTATGATGGGTATGTTCAATGTTATTTTAATACGTTTTAGATATGTATGCTAGCAAATTGGCAAACAATTAATTTGTTATATGATAATTAGGATAAAAGAGAATTATGTTGTTGATTTATTGATAAGAGAAACTTACAAAAAAAGTCTTTCGTTTACTCTTATAAGAGAAATCCTCTAGTATAGCCATGGGAAAGGACCATGGGTTGATCCTTCTTACCGCAACGGGTAGGATCACATGTACCTTAACACATTCTAATACAACCAAACCATCAAGCCTGATCCTTTTTCTAAAATATATTTTTTTAAATTTAGATTGACACACTAAACTATGTTAAAAAATCTTCTATTCAGGCAGAACTTACTAGTAAACTCCTCAATCGGCTTATCAATAGTATCATGATCTATCCACGTGAGTCCCATCTCCACCTTCTCCGCGAGGTCTTGCCAGCGCTGCCGGTTCTGAAGAGTCCCAGCATATAGTGGGTCTATCCAGGGGAAAGTGTCTGATAGCACTTTGTATAGAGGAATACAGATCATGTCTATGAAACCCACTTGCATTTGCGGTAACTCGTCTTTTTTCTCTCTGAAATTATAGTATGAAAACTTTATGGTTAAAGTCTAAAGGGTAAGTAAAAATAGTTCACAGAAATCGTCATAGACTCTAAAGAATTATTTTCCACTAGTTCGGTAATTTCATTATACTATTTAACCGTCATAAATTTATTTTATAATCATATGAATCGCGCCCCGCGGTTTGACCCGCATTTACGCATACTAATAGGTATAATGTTTTTTTGCAATAAATGTTATTATTCGTTTCTTTTGAAGTTGTGTGCATATGTTACCGGCAAAACCAGAATTAACTAGGTTGGCCTAGACTAAACTGGTCTATTCTATTGTGTATAGGCCGAACTAGTTTGTCCTTAAGTTAGTTAGTAAATTGAACAAACGTAAGTTAACAAATCGAACCTGTCCATCATGGCGATAGGCTGCTGGTTGAGCTGCAGCTTCTCCAAGTCGCCCTGGTCGAAGAACTCGTCGGCCACCAGCTTGGCCACCTTGTGCTGCACCTCCCACGGCTTGGCGATGGCCGACACGTCGCACGCCGTCATCATCATACCGCACAGCACTGGATATTTAGTTATTTTAGTTACTAAGACGACCGCTTGGCGCTTGGCTGCTTTCTGCGCAAAGGGTCATGGGCTCGATCCCCACACCGGGAAAATATATTTGTAATTTACATTTGTGTTTTTCTGGGGTCTGGGTGTTGCTATGTATTGTATGTATGTATTTACAAAAGAAAAGTATGTATATGTATTTTATTCCGTTATCTAGTTGCCATAACACAAGCTTCTGCTTGGCTTGGGACTAGATGGCGCTGTATTAATGTCCTGAAAATATTTATTTATTTATTTTTTGTTACAAGCTGTTGCCTGCGACTCCGTCCGAGTGGACTTTCATATCAACTTTCACCCCCTTCCTTAACCCTTGTTTCCAGTTAAAAAGTAGCCTATGCTTTATCTCAGGCTCTAGACCATCGGATCAGTACTTTTGCCAAGAAAGCAAACAAACATACTAACAGAAAGAGTGAGTTACGCATTTAAAACATTAGTAAGGATTTATTTACACCTTGTTACACATTACACAACGTAAATACTTGACATAAGAATACATTGAGGTAGCCGGCTTATCACTCAAGATGTTTTCCCGGCAACCTAATCGGGAATATACAATTAAGTAGCGCAGTGCATCTTTAAACAAGTAATAGGTACATTACAAAATACTTGAAATATTATTTAATGATGCTATTAAGTAATATAAAATACAAATACATCAACATACGTAAATATAAATGCATATTATACATACATACTATACATATTATACAAGTTTTATATCTTAACTTAATAGATATGCATTTATAAAGCAACGAAAAATGCCTTACATTCTTTCTTTTCTGGACTCTGCCAATCGAATTCCCCGTTATCGACCAGTTCTAGAAACTTCGATTTTTTCTTGAAGTACATAGCGAGGTCTGTCGATAGAATGGCAGTTTCCACCACCCGCATTACCGTCTTATAGTCTACTGGAGAGAGAGCCTGAAATTTATTTATACCTTTATTTACTAAAGAAGTTATTTTTTATATGAAAAATATTTTCCTAACTCTTGTCACTTCGAAAAAAACCGTTTTATTTCTTTTCAAAATAGACTTCAATTTCTATATTAAATATAATTTTTGACCCTAACTAACGTAAAAACAAGAAATCCTTACATAAATTCTTATAAATTAAAAATAGCGTAAAAATTGGGCACCTTTATAACATCTAAAAAGCGTCAAATATTGAAAAAAATAACAAAACATAATATAGCTCAAGTAAAGCCAAGTCAAGGGTTTTAACAGTAAAATAACTAAACTAAAACCCACCTGAAAAATATTATTACTTTCGCTGTTCAGAATCATGACGCATTGGTCAAAATGGTGGTGCTCCATAGTCGATGTGGAATATAAGATCGCTAACGGACTTTCAGTTTTCGTCTGAAACGCGTTATTAGTTCCTCTATGGTCTAGATCGTGGCACAGACACGCAACTAGGAGACCTAGAATTTCTAGATCAGACATGAACCGTTCCATTTTGCCAGTTTTGAGCATCGCGAACATGGTTTGGGCGACGTTCAGAGCGTGTCTCCAGTTGTGGTACTTTACGGGTCGATAGTTCTTCTTCACACTCAATATCCATCGGCAGAGGACCTGCAAATAAATTTGAATATATAGTATTCTATAATGAAATAAAAAAATAAATCTTGGTACTAATGCCAAAAATAACACAAAGATTACAATTTTAGGGTCATGGCTATGAGGACCAGATTAATTACAATATAAACAGGTGTTTTTTGAATATTTTGTAGTAATAAGGTGCTAAATGTTTTGTAATACCATGACGATTCAAGTCACCAAGTCTTACTATATGTAGCCTAGTTGAATAAAAATACTTTTGACGAATGATTGAACGATTCCTTCGGACATGTAATATTAGTCTAGGTAAATTTTATGTCACAATGTTAACTAAGCGATCGTGATGCCGATAGCCCATTAAAACGATATTTTTAAATACAAAGAATATACGGGATTTAGAAAACTTAACTCCATATATTATGATCCATCATAATGAAAACTTAGAGCAACTTACTTGATTCTGACGCAGTTTGAAATGTTTCAAATGTTATAATATGATGTTCGCAATTTAAGTCTTATTTCCTGACTAGCAATGGATACGACACATTTTTAAAGTAATTTTTTTGTTAACCGTTTTAACACTATACTTTGACTATAATTAATTATCATTTTTAGGACTTCAAGTTAGTATTAGTGAAAAATATCTTACGTCATAGGGTATATGGAATTTCTCGACGAGATTGCACTGTAGGAACATGCGCAGCGTCGCTCTGCATGTGTCTTCGTCTGAGAGGTCGAAGTCTGAAAGTTATTCAAATAATTTAAAAATAAATAATATTAAAATTTTCGTCTTCTTAACCATGTATGATTATTTTTCTTAATTATATTTCAATGGTTAAAGCTTGTATTATTGAATTTATTGTCCGGTAAAATATAGAAAAAAAGGGTTTGAAAGGACATCGAGGTGCAAGCCACAAATATCCCAGAAAACAAATACAAAATTCTCTTTCTAAAGACCAACAAGTTACCTAATGTGTTTAAAATTTCAATATTTTGTAACGTTATACAGGGTTGATGCGACATATGGGCATTAATTTAAACCACGTATATAAAACGTAATTGATAACATTGACCAACTAATGTTTTGCTCACACTGGCTTCCTCCTCACACCTCACAGCTGATTAGTGCAGATACATCGTATTATTAAATAGCAAAAACTTGGAAAATTTATTGCGACTATACTACTCATGCTATTTGAATGATTTTTTGTGTAGGGTCTGAAAATTGGCCATAGTATACGCGATTAAATTTAATGCCCATATGTCGCATCAACCCTGTATACGAAAATGTAAAGCTTCTTGCATTTTAGCTTTAGGTGACCAAACTTAAACTATATTATTTTAGTAATTAGATTAATCAATTAATTCAGTAATATTACCATGGAATTTAAAACTGTATAGGTTGTAAGTCTCCGCCGACGGGATATTTTCTTGACATAACTTCGCAGTGTCTTCGGCGGAAGCAGTCGCGTGGTACGATAGACATTCTAAAGCTACCTGTGAAATTAAAATAATAACAAAACCTATTGAATCCATTCTGATGGACTTTAACAAAAATATAGCCGATTAGAATACAATGTTTAATACGTTAATAGGCTGAATCATAAAAAGATACAGAATACAGTATAATATTCAAAAAAACGCTTGTGGATTTTGCTGTAGTAGGTTATCTTTAATTCTATACAAGAAATTTTAAAGACATATTGTTGCATATGTATTTTATGTTATTGTATGTTTGAGGATAAGCAATTACTGGTTGTCCTTATTAAATAAATAAATAAATAAATAAACACCGGAGGGGAGAGGGCTTTAAAAATTAAAGATAAAAATGAGTATACCTTCTGCTTAGCCATGAGTTTGCAAGCGTTCTCATACATCTGCGTGTTGTGGATCCCGAGACCACAGAAGATGGCAAATGCTTCAAATATTGAAATATCTCCATCCGTGAACTGTGATCCGTTGTCCTGTAAGAAATTTCGTTAAGTTAATTCAATGAACTCTTTGAACAAGGGAGGACAGTTGAACCAATGATCGTTAGGCCCCAATGGTTCGGAGTCAAAGTCAAAGTCAAAAGTATCTTTATTTAATTAGGCTACATAAAGTAACACTTTTGAATTGTCATGGTATTACAAAAGAAGTTATGTATACGCTAAGTTTCGAATAAATAAATAAGCGCGATTCAGAACTCGGCACATTAGTAGCTGTACACTACTCCTGAAGACCGGAGTCCATGAAAGCACTGGGCCTATGCCCCGATGCCAGATGCAGAGTCGCTAGAGTCCCTAGACTTAAATGAAAAGGACACGAAAGGAATATGTACCGCTTAGTTCACAGTTAGTCGGAACTGTAATGCGGTGACGCTGCGTTTGATCCAGTGAGTCGGAGTGTGCAGTCCGACTGGCTGCTGCGTCGGCCAGGAGAGTTGAGAAGAAGAAGGAGAAGAGAAAATCCTGCCTAGTCATACTCTTCATCTGCATGGTCGTGGTCCTCGTTAGCCGTGTAGCTGGCTTGTTTGATTGCTCATATTAAAGCGTAATAGTATGCGTGTTTGTTCGTGTCTTTAATCGTACCTTATTAACAAAGTGTGCGACATAAATGTCCTTATTGGCATAGTATGTGTTAATTTGTGCGTGTTTGTGTGCGTTCGTGTGAGAATTTGTTCGTGTGTATACACATACCTTATTAATCAAGTGTGCAACATAAATGTCCTTATTGGCATAGTATGTGTTAATTTGTGCGTGTTTGTGTGCGTTCGTGTGATAATTTGTTCGTGTGTGTACACATACCTTATTAATCAACTGTGCGACGCCAATAACGTCCTTATTGGCGTTGACAATGGGCATACAAAGCATCGTGCGAACATTGGCCGCGTCGTCCAATTCCTTGTTGGTCATACCGTTGTCCCTTCTCCATTCTTCTACGTCTGATATGTTAAGAGATTTGTTCGAACGGGCTACCTGAAATAGTATGTTTAAAGTTTTATTTATGATAATTTACTGTTGACCGATGACAGTTACCTAATTAGAAATTGGCATTAGAATTACGTAAAAAAGATGGTACATTTTGCAAAATAAATAAAACACACGTTATCAAGTATATAGTTATTGTAACTAAAAAAAATCAACGAAACTAAATGTCCGGAAGTACATGATGAGAGAGAACCTACTCGTTTAAAAATGTAGTATAATATGGTGTCAAACTGAGTAAAACTTAAACTTACAGCTAAGGCAATAGAGGCTAATGTCGATTTAGCGTCTATCTTCTTAACTATCTTAAACCACTTGTATAAAGTTTTCAAGTAAAAATAAACCTTACTGCCAAGGCTATAGAAGCTAACGTCGATGTAGCGTCGTGTCGAGGAGTGAGGGTAGTTCGGGAGTGCTGAGCGCCGAGTTCGAAGAGCGTGTGGAACCGGGTCGGGGCGGGCGGCGGCAGCGCGGGCTGCCCGCGCCGACCGCCTGGCCTTTGGACTATACGCTCAAGATGACTCTGAAACGATATAGAAGCTTTGAATATATTTAATTTAGAATTATACAACTAATATTAATAACTAATAAATTGACTTTTTTTAAACTCACGTATTTTTTTTTCTAAATAACCAATTGATTTAGGACGAAGGATATTAAAATTATTTTTAACAAAAAATAAACCGACTTCAAACTAATAAGCAAAATATAAATTTGCTTCCCACAAAGCAATACGCATTTTCATTTAGTATATAGAAATGATTTTATAGTTATTTCATACTTTTGAAGTCTGATATCTGATCTTTTAAGGATAAAATGGGACCACCTCTATATTATGTTTAAGTGATAATCTGGTATGGCAACGTATTTGTATATGTTGCCTTATAACGTTTTTTAACTTATACGTACAAAACCTTCTTAAAAAGATTTCATTGTAACTGCTTACAATGTAACGCATTATTTATCATATTTAAAGGTTATAAGGTTCATAGTCGAGTATGATGACAAGTACAAGTTGGCTAATATAATACGTATAAAAATCTCTTACCGATTCGCAATGATCCGTGTCCAAAATAAACACAGCACATCTTTCGCATTTCAACAATTCCCTAGCTTCAGTCATGATCTTCGTCACCAAGCACTCCAAGTTGCTTTGCTCCTCGAAGATACTCCTGGCCAGGGCTAGGAGTATCTGGTTCCTCTTGTACTCCAGTACGGAGGACTCGAAGAGTTGCGCGTTCTGGATCCCAATGCCGCAGAAGGTGAGGTAGCGACGAAATACCTCAACGTCGCGGGGCGAAAACTCTTTGGATCCTTAAATAAGATTTTAATACTTTGAATTTAATAACAGGCTGATACTTATAGAGATTTGAAGTCGCTTATTAGTGGTGTTGCTTTAACCAAAACTGTTATAATTACTAAAAACATGAGAAAAAAATAATTCACACTATCTTTAAGTCTTGTTCCAGTTAAAACAGTTTTTTTTATATATTATAATATTTTTTAAATACTGACATCGAAGCATGATGATATTATATAGATCTCAGATACTTAAAAGATATTATATATACTCAAAATTAAGAAAAATATATGTGTAACAAACCATCTGTTTTATTTATAATCTGCGCTACGCCAACCACGTCCCCTTCGTAGTTGCAAATCGGCATGCAAAGTATAAGCTCTGTTTTGTAGCCCGTCTTTACGTCAATTTCGCTGTTAAACCTGAAAGTTCGTTATATGTTAATTAATTATTAATAGAAAATGTGTGAGGTATATGGAATAGGACTCATAGTTTTATTTTTGAGATGGTAGGTATTGTTAGGTCGTGTAAGTCACTTTGAACTCGGATAAAAGTCAAAATAATGGTATCTCACATGAAATTACGTTTCACTCGGTGTGTAAAAAATACGTAAAAGTGGAAACAAATTAATTTATATGCCTTTCCCTGTCCTATTTTTAAAACGCCGGCGAAATTCGAGATTTTCCCAGCCTTTCTATGGCTATGGGCGGAGATGTCGCATACTCCATAGCAGCAAATAAAACATAGGTTTTTCCTTGCATTATTACTGTGTTAAGAGCAGTCTCCTACGTCAGATACCCTTTTGTTTAAGCCTTTTTTCAAAACCCTAAGCTTTTCTTTAACACTACGTATGGTGGACATGATCGCTTACAAATAAGCGAATATTACACTATTTTCCACATAACACAAGCAATAATAAAAATTAACTCACCTTGGATCTGCGTACGCGTTCCTGATATTGATAGGGTGCTTCGTTTGGGCGGCCAGCCCTGCTACTCCAACACCAAATGGTATCCTTATTTCTTGTGTCCTGGCCATACGGAGCGCGTCGTATAGTTCTTAAATACAGAGAGATAGAAAATTATATTACTGCCATATAAAATCAAACATAACTTGTAAAATCAAGTAACGCAACTAACCGTCTCCCTCTCAATTTACAGAGTTAATTTTTTGTTGAGATAAAGATTGAGAGAGACCAGTATATGAGTTTTACCGAGTTAATTGTCTGTTGAGATAGAGAGAGACAGAGACCAGTATATGAGTTTCATGTATTATTAATGACTCAATTTATTCAAGTCACATAAAAAGGCTTGCGATCTTAAAGAATTAGGTAATTATAAATTAGCTAGCATGTGCTGTACCAAATACAATAATGACTTAGCCATCGTAATGAAACTAAATAAATCAATAAATAATACATTATACTCGTATACGTATATTTCCAGCCATTGAAAACATTTTTAAATATAATTAAAAACCCCGCTCTTGAAAGAACCAAAAAAATGGAATATGGAATAAAAAGTACTATTTTAAACCAAATATCTTTTATTGAAATGACACGTTCTGCAATTAATTAAAAATCCGAACAGAGATAAAGCAATTAAAACTTTCATACTACTTTTAAAATGAACTGTTCTCTCAATACAAAAAGTTAAAGTGCTCTTAAAAATATGCGTGTATCATAGGGACAATAAATATTTTTTAACATTGTTCTTTTTTAACAATTGAGCATCGAAAGGCTAAATAATATTTGAAAAATGTATCGCAGTTACTTTTTTATAACATTCAGCCTTAAAAGGCGGTAACACAATCATGAAACTTTATTTTGACTTTTTTATCTATATACATATAATAAAAATGTAACGAGTCTGTCTGTACATGGATGATATATGCAATAGAACCCAAAACAATGATTTTTTGAAATTTTTGTTTGTTTGTTTGTGCACGCTAATCTCAGAAACGGCTTATCCCATCTAGATGGGGTTTTCAATGATATATTGTTACCACAATATATCAGTGTTACTAAGTGTTAAGTGAAGCCGGTAGGCTGTGTAGGTAGTGTTTAATTCATGTCAATCGGTTGATAAATAAAAAAGTTATGGCAATTTAAAGAATCACGTTGAAGTCGCTGAACGTTTGTTGGCGCGGGTTAGGCATTTTCAAAAATGCTGCCCAAAGTCACTTTTCTACGCAAGCGATGTCGCTGGCACAGCTAGTAACATAATATTTCTCTTCATAAGTTGCCTTACTAGATAATTATATTTACTTGTAATAGAGCGTATATGTATATAGCGTTCTCCAAATATATTATATACCCATTACATTATAACATTAAATTTTTACAATAAATTCTTCAAGACAACCTTTTTATATGGCTTAGGTCTTTTATTATACTAAAATAATATTTTAACGAATTTAATGTATCCAAAATTCACATCAATAAGTCATTTAAAATATAAAGGAAATTGTCGAACGTTTCCTTTTCCTTATTAAATTTTATTTTATATGCAACTGATATTATACGAGAAGAATACTTAAGCATTTCTTTCTATAGATATATCCCTACCCAGTGTACACAATAGTATCGCAATATATTGTGAAGACGGTAATCCGCGAATTTTCTGTAACCCGAGTAAGATATCATCCCAAGCAGACATTTATTCTCCCAAATAATCCTTCGCGGGTCAAAAGAATAACAGGAAACATAATAAAAACGCTAAAATGTGGGTCAAGACCTGACAAACGAAACATAAATTCTCGCAAGTGGTTCTTTATTAACATAGCTAGGGTCTGCCCGCGATTTTGTTCGCGTTTTTAAAACTATTTCATACTATACTACTATTTCATAGTGTACCACCGGCTTCGTTAGATTATAGTTCCTATATGCCATAAATAATAACATTTATTTTATATTTGATTATTAACAAAATTGTTCTTTTTTTTTAATTTAAAATATCCTACGAATTTTCTGGATGTGTAGCCTTAAGTTAAATTGTTAACATTTCCTTTGTCCCCTCTGATTTGAGAGGAGACGCGAAATTAAGTCAAATTGATAACCTTTTTTAAACTGGTTGAAAACAGTACAAAATTCGCGGGAAGTGTCTACACATTCCTTGTCAATACTTCAATATTACCCGTTTTCCTTATGTAATCTTAGTTCCGACTACTACCATAAGCTATACAATGGGCACTGTTGAACAATGACTCATCAAAAACTCGTAAAACGTAACCGCAGACCACACATGAATGCGAGCTAAGTAATTAGTGATATTGTTTACAGTGCTACTTAGAAAATGCTGGCAATTTTTTGAAGAGAAATTTCCTGCAAATCGTAGAAGATATGTTATCTTTCTTTGAACCAGTAACGCATATGTACAGTACGCGTCATTTATGTTTAGCGCTGGACGAGATAAGCTGCGCATCGGTAGAATCGCGCTGGTAATCGACGTATTGGTGCGAGAAAGACAACACGACTGGGACAACCAATCAACGCTCGCGCACCCGACGAACACGCGCGCCGCGCCGTTACCTCGATACCTTATTTGTGATTTCTGCGCAGGTTTCGTTCAGCGCTAAAGATTCGTGACGCGAATTATTCGTTATATCAAAAATTCAAGTTTTTATCTTCAATTTCGTATTTAAAGCTCTATTTTCTTGGACATTAACATGTTTTGTAGAGTTAAATATTTAATGAAATTCAAGTATATCACTATTCAACTAGGCTACATATAGAAACACATTTAAATCGTCACGGTATTACAAAACATTTACCACCGGTTCGGAAGGCAGTTTCTACAGAGAAGAACCGACAAGAGACTCTGATAGTTGCTCTTTCTAAATAAATAATTAACCGTTTTTGATACTGTTCCGCGAAAGCTTTGTATAAATGTCAATTAAGTCTGACTTAATTGACAGATTGAATTGACTGATTATTTAAAATGTTTTAAGCAAACAAAACCGCGGACAAAACGCGGGATCCCTGGTCAATTTTTGCACTTGATTATGAAACCATAGATTTTGTAGGACAAATATTTTTTCAAATAATTTAGATAATTATCTTGAGATATAACACAAGAAAAATCAGTTAGTAATAAATATTTAAGAATCACCAAATTGACATATTTTATCCTAGCTACCTCTGTTAGCTACCACAATCGAGAGTTTGGTATA